>JAPTGW010000002.1:19866618-19879900 GCA_029814545.1 Apogonichthyoides opercularis
AAGAATGAATAAATACATAAATGCAGATTAAAATTACTTCAACAAACATGCAGAACTTTAAGTCTGTTTGGCCCATTCCGCTGACCTATGGGCAACGGCGGGATACACCCTGGATGTGTCGCCAGTTCATCACAGGCTTGACGTATACACTGTTCCCTATCAACTCATGTTAGAGTATTTATTGCAGTAGTAAGATATATTTAAGTTTGTATCACCCAGGCTCAGGTGTCAACATTCCCAACAGAAATTTCACATTTCGGTATTGGAGAGTAATGACAAAATAACACCCCCCACCCCCCAGAGAGCCTACAAGTGGATTCTGGGCTCTCCACCTGACATTGATGTGTCAGAGAGAGAAATGGGAAATCCTTGTAGTTTGAATAGACGGCCATATTGGAGGGTGTGGTTAATATGGTGTGGCTCTAGTTGCCTGCCTGAACTGGCTCACAGGCATCGCTTCATTGATATTACCTTATCATTTTCCTGCTTTTGCTTTATTATGGCACACATTCTCCTTGCCATAATTTTGATAAGTGTATGTAATGTCACAGTATTTATCATTTCACGACACATAGACCTGACTACCTGAAGCAACCCCAGATCATAACGCTGCCCCCACAGGTATGATGGGTAACCATTCCATCACTCTGGAATGCAACAGAGTTAATCTGGACTCATCAGACCACATGACCTTTTTCTAGTCTCTGTATATTCTCTCTATCAAATTAATGGTTATTTAAGAAAAAAAGAAGCTATTCTCTTACCTATTTGTTCAGATAAAACTAGATGGGGACTTTTTTTTTTAAATCAAGGTCTTTTTTATTTTCAATTTTCAAATGTATAACAAGAAACATACAACTTGAACATGAAACTGTTGTATCCATTTCCTATCAAACTGCCGTCCCACCCACCCCACACACCAGATGGGGACTTTTTTGGCTAAGCAGTGCATAAAAGATGCTACGAGTTTATGAAAAGAGATGGTACAAACAGATCAGCAGCCAATTTCAGCGGAAATGTTGAGTAATGCTTAAAAAAAACAAAACAACAAGCCCACCTGCTTCTACTGGTTTGTAAAATGTCTTTACAAAAATACAGTCATACAAAAATATTCAAAAGTAAGAAATTCTGTTTAGATTAACAGGTGTTTAACTCAGTATCTGATTAATATTATGATTGTAGCTCTGATTTTAATTGCATTGGGGGAAAAAATACAATTACTGATAATGACCTGATTATTCAAGTATTCATTGGGCAAAATAACTATTTGGCAACATCACTGTGGGAAGACAAGTGTTCTTCATGTGAACAACATTATTTGACTTCAATCATAGTCATGAAAAGCAGTTTTTTTTTCTGTTGTTTTCCATCAAGCAGTAAAATGGCTTCTCTGGTGTACCATAATGGATCCGCTATGACTTTATTGCACTGTGTCCTTGTGTTGTAAATACTAGATGTACTGTGTTTATTTTGTCACAGAAACAATGCATTCTGTGTAATTTGCACCCATATGTATTCCCGTATGTTCTTGTGTTGAACCCTCGCTCATGATATATGGAATAATTGCTCTGTAATCACACAGCACGTGCTTGATTGGGCAGAGCAGTTTGGCTCCGTGATGAATTTTCACTGCCTCTGTGTTGTTTTTCAGCAGTGGGGATAATTTTCCAGCACTGAAAGGTCTCAGCCGTTGAATGAATATCGAAGAAGGGCTGTAGTCTTTCTCCATCTGTCTCCTCATAACCAACAAGTGTGCTGTCTCACTGCAGTTCACTGGAAGAGTGAGGCAGTGATGAGGGGAAGTGAGAAATCACAGGACATAGAATGTTAGTGTGGCAGAGGGAAGAACAGATACCTGCGTGAAAAAAATAACAATGCAGGGAACAACCAAGTGCAGATCTGTCAGAGCACCTGTTCTTGCAAATCATGTGTATATTTTTGATGTTTTGTGTGTTGTTTGTGTAGGATATCCACCTGAGCAGGCAGTGCACGAAGCGTTAGCAACTGTGAGGGATTATCTGGATGAACATCATGACAAGGTGCGTATGTGTGTGTCATGATTGGCAATTTTTCCCTACCATTTCCTCTAGGTATTATTCCTTTCACAGCTGTTGTTTTTTGTTTTCTGGTGAGGGCGAGGAGAAGGGTGTATTGAGAAAACATGTACACTCACGCACAGTGACACACACATACACACACATATGTGCAAACATACATTTAAGCACACACTCCCAAGTTCTGGCTCACATGCTCATGGCCAAGTCTGCGTTTTAATTGGCTCCTTACGGGACTAAACCCGACTCGCACAAACATACACACATATACAAACACACACGCTTTCTCTCCGGAGGAAATGCAAGCGGAGAAAAGACAAAATGATAGAATAGATGACTGGAGGGGAGGGACAGAGGAGAAGAGGGGGATGATGGGAGATGGAACAAAGAGGAAACTTTCCAATCAGTCATTTACATCCTTTAAACTCTCCTCCTCTACTTCCTAGATCTCCACCCACTCCTCTTTCCAGTCCCTCTCCCTCCCTGTCTTTAACCATCACGGTGTATCACCTCCCAGTGAGGTTGTTGACGATGTTATTGTTAGTGCTGCCGTCTCCAGAGTCTCTGTAGCAATACCAGATGACTGATGCCGTCAGCCACACCAAGCTCAGCAAACGAACTTTAAACCTAACATATCTTACTAAAGATGAGAGTCAACCAGCCCTGATAGTGCTGAAAATAAGACCAACAAGCTTAAAACAATGAGATGCTTATTTACATTCAGCTCTGAAATAGCTCCACTGTGGGTTTTAAAGAGAGAGGGGAAAAAAGTTTTATTGTAAACAAATGAGATTGTCAGAGGGAGTTTATTTGCATAAATACAAAGTGTGAATGTTCACCAGAGGAAGCTGGGTTTAGTCTCAAATTGAACCCTCTACATTTTTACATCTTTTACAGTCTGTTTTGTGGGTTTTCCTCTGGCTTGGAGGGCTGTAATGTAGAAAATGAAATTTAATTTGCAGACACAGTAAGACAGACAAAATGAACTCATGACAAGGGCAAGAGTGCCATTAACTGTCATAATAAAAATATGAATCTTTTATTGACAAAGCTAAAGTAAACTGTTACCAAATGGTATGAGAAAAGTAGCAAGCAAAATACTCACAGCCACTAATGAGAAAAGAAACTCTATTTCACATTTTAGAATTGACTTTCATTCAGTAGTGAGGTAGTTTAAGTTTAACCCTTCGAGTCCTAAACCGTCACCAGCAACCAAAAACATCTACTGATCTAAAAGGTTTCATAACTTTTGAACCACAAATCCTGTCAATACATTGAAATAATTCAGGTGAAATGCATTTTCTCAGCTTTTCAGTGTCATCAAATATGATCCATTTGGATGTTCAGAGGCTGTGCAGTGAACATGAAAACACTGTCATCTTCTACAACATGTCTGCATGTTTGATTGACACTAAAGCACCTACAAACCTTGATTCACCAGTAAAACCCATGTAGGTTGACAAGTGGCAGTGGTTTTTATGCCTATTTAATGATATAATTTGTTGAAAAGTCTGTTTTTTGCTTCATTGAGGTTAAGACTGTGCTGAACCTTAGTTTGTGTGTAGTATTGGAAAATCCATATTATCTTGGATTAGATGCAAACTAATTATATATGCAAGTTGAGCAGGTTTTTATGGGAGTGTTGTGCAGAGTATAAATGATTTCCTTTTAACAGGTCAGTCAGTACAGCATGGCCTGTTTTGTTTGTGAAGAGACAATTTGCAGACAGCATTTCCCTTGAAGACAAGCATTTCTGAGGGAGCCCATAACATTCTCTTGATGTTATTGTTAGCTTTAGCATCTCCAGGGTCTTTGTCGCAACAGTATCAAAATGAGCTCCCCACCGCTATTGTTTTCCAGAGGCCATTTTGCATCTCTCTCTCCCTAAAACCACCTGCTTTAATTTGAATGAGGGACGCTGCAAAATGGCGCAAGTGGAAGCAACTCAGTGTGGAGGTTAGAGATTTCAAACCTTAGCCCAGGGGATGTAGTTACTTACCGCACATTTCCATATCTTCCCTTTTAGCCTTCATTCAAATCCTGACGAGGGATGGTAATTGTGCACAAGCCGAGGCAGAGAATCTCAGGCTGCAGGCTAGCAGGCTGCTGAAAAGCAGTGAGACTTAAACTCCCACACCAGACAGAAAGTGATGGAAGCAGTCTGGCTATAAATTACACTACCTCACAGAAAACAGAAAAATCAAAACCTTTGTAGAGACATTAGCGTGGTAATAATGTTTGTCAGAGTCTGAGAAATAAGAGGATAGTGTTGCGCTTTTCCCTGAAAGCGTGCTTTTACTGGAGCTACCGTAACTTTTTATCATCAGGCTGCATGTGGTGTTGTGCACTGTGTTCATAAACACAGAGCAGTATTTATAATGTAAATATAGACTAGAGAGCCAAGATGTAAAGAACAGAGGAGCACAGAACATAAAGATTGTTTATAGTCGGAAAATAACTGCACTCACTCGGTCAGTGTCTTAATATTATTTGAATGCTATTATCTTTATAGCTTTGTGTACTCTGTTCGTGTGTGTGTGTGCAGACTTGAGTCTGGACTGAGTCGACTGCTGTGTTTTTCACAGAGTAATGAGAGAACCGAGGGCCTACTGCCAAATACACATTAGCTCAGTGTAACACTCAGGGTCATGCACACAAACACAGATTTCCTCTTTTCTGGTCTATACAAACAGTGTTGTACAGCAGTCGCATAAAAGAACTTGTCTCCCGTCTCTCACCCCTGTTTTCTTTCCTTCTCTCTCACACACACACGGAAACACACTTCTTCTGTACATTACATTTCAAGCATTTTGTCCTCACCACGGACTGTAATAGGCTCTGTGTTGTGTCATGATCATAATAGGGAGCTAATAGTGGGATAATGGTCTGATGCATTAGCTGCATTCTCCTGATATCTCCACTCTACAATGTCGTACCCTGTTACATTGTTCTCCCACTGCTATTGATGAATTCATGGTTATTGCATATGCTTGTAATAATGGTAATTTTGTGTGTGTGTCAGTTGGACAGAGTCATCTTCTGTGTGTTCCTGCCAACGGATAAGGAGCTGTATCTGCAGAACCTCCCGCTCTACTTCCCTGCTGGTGAGTTTCACGCTCTCTCTATCACAGACACACACACACATTCACACACTATGTACAGTAATGACAGCTCAGCTTAGCTCAATTTAGTTACACACACAAATAGAAACACACACAGTGGTGTGATAAACACTCTGCATCATCCACTCTATTTGCACATCCAGTACATTCACACGTACAGCAGGCCATTAGACAAATATATTGTGCGTAAAGCAAACTTAATTGTGTTTAATTACATTCATTAAATATAAACTGTGCTGCACTCACACACACATACATGCTGTGACCTATTCCACATGTTTGGAAAAACAAATGTGCTCATTTTTAATTCCAAAGTGTTTATAGGTCATGATGTGTCTTAATGTTCCATGCAGTCTAATATTAAATATAAAAACAGAGTTTAACATTATGCATTTTGCAAGTTACTACACACAGGCATACACCACAGGTGTTTCCAGGTAATAAGTGACAACATTTTCACCTCATTACTTTTAGGTTTTTACCCCATTAATGTCACCATATTACCATTTTAATGTAAATATTATACTGATATAACCATTTCATCATTAGATCTCTATATTCTTACCAAAACTAAAAAGTTTTACATTGTTGCTCTTTGTAAACATGATTCCCCGTACTGCTCTTTATTTTTCACCCCATATTATCCTCTCTGTTCAGTCTAATAATTCCAGGATATAGCCATTGCTAATATGTTATTAAAGAACTGTTACCTTGTTATTACTTTGATTACTGTATGATAGTTTTAATGGTATTTGTATGCCCTTATTATCAAACCTTCACCATATTATCATCATGCCATAATGTAAATTATCAAACTTAAATTAGCCTAACCTTTGTGTCGCCCTATAAAAGTAACTGTGGTGTGTGCTGGTTGTGACACAGTGGTACCAAACCAGCAATTTCACCAAAATGACAGGAAAGGATGGTTGTAGTGTGTTGGTGTGAATTATTGCCATTTTAATTCAAATATCACACTGATATATTCATTTTATTATTCATAGATTTCCATATTCTTACTTTTAAAAAAACATTTAGTTTCAATTATTGCTGTCTGCAAACATGGTTCCCCTTATTGCTGTTTGACCCCTCAATATCCTATGTGGTCAGTCTAATAATTCCAAAATATACCCATTGTTAATATGCTATTAATGAGCTGTTACATTGTTATTACTTTGGGAATTACGTGATAATTTAAATGGCATTTTTATGTCTTTATTATCAAACCTTTACCATGTTATTAACAAGTCCTAATGTAAAGTGCTACTGATTTATCATGACTGTAAATAAGTCTAATCCCTATTTGGTTCTATAAATCCTTCTGTACAGTGCGTTCAGATTGTGACACACGGGTACCAAACAATTTCACTGTAATGACAGGAAAGGACAACTGTAGAGTATCAGAGTATACTTTGCTCTATTTCTTCCACTATGTGTTTGGTTTATTAAGTGTTGGATATGTTTTTCCTTGTTCCCTATACTTTTCTTACTATGTCCTTTTGTGTAAATATTGTTGAATGGTTTTTATGCATAGTGGAAGCCTGAGTCATATTCCTACAGCGCAGGACAATGACATGAATCTGGAGCTTGACAGTGCAGAAGATGCCATACTGTGTGTTGCACAGATTGAAAGCCCTTTGAGAGAGGATATTGTATATACATGGAATAAAAATAAAACTTTAGAACTGAGTTGACGTGACTCGACACAGTAGCTGAACCCAGCTGTTGTTCTTCTGAGCTCACGCTTGAAAATAAACCAAACATATTTCCCACAGGGTTCAGCTGTTCCATTCGTCATTTGCTTGTTTGCCCTTTGTTTGCCGTATTTAGAGCTTGTAGTTTGACATTTATTGGTATCATCTGTGTTTTATCCATGTTTCTGTGCCCACCTTTTAGCCTGATGACGAGTGACAGCAGCGTATTGTTCAGGTAACCAGCATGGTGTGGTGTAAGTCACTAAACAGACTAGATAAACCAGATCTGAAATACAGACTTTTTTTTTTTTTTAATGTAGAGACAAATTCTGGCATTTCCTCCAGCCAACACTTGTCATATTATGGGAATGGATTGCCTATATTTCCATTCTTCACTTTCCTACATAAAAATAATGGACACTGCTGATCTTTTGCTATTTAAATTACAAAATAGTTTTTTGGTTTTGGCAAGACTTAAATAACAAAAAAACCCTCTGAGTCCCGTCTCACCTGCCTTTCAGAATACACCATAAAAGACGCGTTGCAGATTGATCTGAATGGTTAATTAAAGTTTCGTAAATACGTAAATTTTTATGTTGGCCAGAGCTCTGACATGATGACTTCACCCATTTGTTTTGATTACATTCATGATTGATAGTGTTATAACGCCAAGCAGTCTGGGCGTTTAAGCATGATCAGTCATTCACTCAATTATTCAAATTAAGCATTGGTATTACAACTGCAGCCTTAACCTCTAATGTCTTGCTTTACCACTGCTATAAATCAAACTCACTTCTCGCCTCCAACATATTTGGAGATGGAGGACTCAACTATCTTGTGCTTTCTGAATTCATGAAGTGGTTGTTCCTTTCATATGTCTTGGCGCACAGCTGTTGCTACAGACCTTGAAAACGATCGGAAAGTTGCAGAGAACAAAACTTAATATTTTGGCCTCTACAACTTTTGTATGACTTAGTTTCAGATTGTGTGTCATTTCAATATTGGCCTTGAGTATTCTGATGCAGAAGCGTCCTTTAGAGTTTTCTAAACAGTGGCTATGTAAAAACTGCAGGCCTGATTATATGTTGTTGCGATCTGATTTTCTGTACAAAACAAGACATTAACACTCGCCTTTCCTCGAGATATTAACAGATCAAACACATACATTTTCATACAGACTGCAGTGACAATAAAAGCAAAGAGCGCAGATGAAGCGAGGATAACAAGGAACTAAAGCAGGGAGTGTTGAGCGTAATTTTGAATGAAAGGAGACATTTCATGGTCTCAATGGTACTGAAGGAAAAGCAGCCAACAGTGAAATACCTATGGGCTATGAATATATCAGAGGATTGTGCACGATGCACTTGAAATAGATATATAAACTGTGCATCTGACAGTCAGCACAATTTTCTCACCTTTTAAGCAGCGACAGAATGTATATTTAATTCAATGCTGTTGTGTTTCCTCAGCTATCTCCATTTGTCATTGGCCATGAACATACAGGTTTAATTGATTTTGTGACCTTTGTATTGTTTCTGTAGCATCAAAACCCATCAATGCAACACAGTTACGAGAATACATTTTGCCACTCAATGTTTCTGTAAAGCACAACAACTCAATTTATCATCAAAGGATCCAATCATGTTTTTAATATTCCTTAACCAGCAGGAAGTATTTTGGCTGGAGGGGGGAAACGAAAATCCAGAATTTTGTCCTTAGAGAGCAGAGTTCACATCCTGTCTCCTGTTCCCAATTTAGGCAATAAAAGAAGCTGGTTTTGTTTAAATATAAACAAATATATTGTGAGTCATTCGTTTTCTCATATTTGTGGCCCTGGTACCTTTCAGTAATCCTAAACAAGTGCTGCCAATGCATAAACCGAACCATAAGAGGTTAAATAAGGCTGTCATTGATAACCAGCTGTCAAGCCAAATCAGTGGAGAACACTATATTGTTATATTTACAGTAAAATCTATTTGTAGTTGCAGTTTATCAAACATAAATGTAATTTCTGAAAGGGGTGTTGGCAACACCATACACACCATTGGAAATGAAAACATTAGGACTTTCAAAATGTTCAAATTATATGTAGTTTATTTGGTCAATCTGGTTTGCAGAAATGCAAAATGACAGTATTTTATTTTGGTGAATGGGCTCCCATATTTACGCTGTCAATTAAATGCACCAAAAGAAGTCCTGTGAAACTTGAACAAAACTGTAAAGATGTTATAATATATTGCTTGTTTTTTAAATAGAGCTGCAGTATCAGGTTTCGGTAGTAGCCTTAAGCCCAGTATGAGCTGCAGTATCAGGTTTTCAAAGTAATAAATAATAAATCTTTCGGCTTTAGAAATATACGTTGTCTTGGTGAATTTATGTTAAGAGCCTCCTCTCAGCATCCGTCGGTCTCAAACTGTGATGCAGCATCCACCCAACTCCTGAAGCATGAAATCAGCACTTCCACGTCTTCACTTAGGGTCAGTTGACTAAAGATGTTATTTCATTTAAAAAGTGCAGGTGTGTCCCTTTAAAAGCACGTTGAAGCCGTCAGTTCTTTCTCTTCTAATGGATGTGCAGCAGATTTCGTAGCAGCAGTGAGCGAGCAGTAGCGGTGCTTGGCTGGTAGATGGACCGGAACTGTCTGTCTGTGTGACAGAGCTGCTGCAGGCAGGCCTCCAAGTCTCCACCATAAACCTTATGTGTCTCCAACACCTGGCAGCCAACACACCGACTGTCTGTTTGATGTGTGTGTGTGCGTTTGCATGATTTGAGTGTGTCTTTAGCCATGTTGGACTGAGAGTGACTAATCCTCGCTAACAGATCCCTCTGAAGTAACCAGACGCCCCAAAAGCCAATATGCTATTACCCAGTGCACAGCCAAGGTAATGTTCTCTCTTCTCCTGTTTTACAAGTTAAAATCTTTTTTCTCACAGCTCCCACAGAAGCCACTGTCAAGAGTAAACTGTGAGAGAGTGGATTTGTCAGATTTGGTTGCTGTGGATACACACGACTACCCTCAACATCCAGTTTCCTCCTCTTCGCTGTCGACGCAGATCAAGACCTTCCTCAGCAGGAAGATATCTCCTAAATGGATGATTGCTTTTTTGAAGTGCACACTGCCTGTTCCGCAGATGTTGATTAGTTTCTCTGTTTTTCCCACTAATGACTCAAGATAAGAGAGGATTTTTTTTTATGAAGCACCCTCAGCATGGATTGATAATTTTTCAGAAAATTTGTTTGTCACTGCATTATGAGGGTGTTTTCAGACCTATACTCTGTTCAAACATGATTTCATTGTCTGATTTTGACAGTTTTGTCCTATTTTGGTTTCTTATCACACAGAAAAGTCCCACAAAATGAGATGCATCGTCATGACCGTGTAAGAATTTTGCTCAGACAGAATTTTGCGTCTGTTGTGTCAGCAAAGAAAATCCTGAACAAGGTCGACTCTGCAGAAATTGACCTATATATCAAGAAAGCATCTTACTTAGTTGCTAGTTCCTGGTCAGACATTCATTCATTCTCCAGCTGACTTCTAGCAGGTGTTTTATTCTGTTCATACACATCCCAGTGTGTAAAACGCACCTGCCAATGGGAGCTGTTTCACCTGAACACCATGCATCTCCCTCGGTTCAGTCTTGGATCACTTTCCCAACACAGTCAAACCACTCCCTTCTTCATTTGGGACTGTGCCAAAACCATTTCTTCCAAATGGTCTCGGTACGCTCATATTGGTCTGCACCTGATTCTGATTGCTTTGTTTATTTCTCTGCAGACAAACTATGAAAGAGCACAGACCGACTCGCCCAAACTGAACAGTTTAGGTCTGAAAAGCCCTTCAAGTGAACCTTATTGTATGTCATCCCCGTTAGCTTTGCATTAAGCTCCCTGCTCTCAGTGAATTATGTGCTCCATGTGCTCTTTGAAAATTGGGATTCCTGTGTGTGTGCATGTATATGAGACAATGACAAAAGCTTATTAAAACTAATCACACAGGCTTCTGGTGTGTATGAATTGATTATTTCTTGGGATGCGATACGAGTCAGTGAGCCGAGTCGCCACGGGGGACTACTTCACATGAATATTTGCTTTTTGGTTCTCTCATCTGTGTGTGTTTATGTAAAGGAGACACAAAGAGAGAGACTCTGTCAGCAGTATCATAATATTTTCACTGTTTCATTTTCTCAGCTTGGACAATGATTACATGTGCTCATCTTCAGTGTTTGGATGAGTGGGGTTTAGAAGATATTTAGTTACATTTACATGTTAAATGGGTGGTAATTTTATGGAGATTACGTTCTAAAGTCTGAAATTTTTAAGGCATCAATAATTTTCCATTATCTGTGATTTAACACAAAGCACAATATTTGCACCATAGTGTGCGCAGTGTAGCTTGTACTGGTCCACACACAACATGAGTGTAGAATTACCATACTTTTATTTGAGTTGTATTTCAAGTACTTTTTTTATATGCTTCAGAAAGTAATTGAAAGCAAAATGTTCTACAGTTGGAGTGTGAAGTCACAATTTTATATTCGTCTTTGTTTACTGGTTTTCGCTTCAACTTGATGCTGTGGAAAATAAACGTTGAGCTGGATCTTCATCTGTTATGTGAAACAAAAGGTGACACTTTTTGTGTTTCTGTATACTTACAGCTTACAGCCAATGTCAATGAGCATTCATGCATAAATACCTGTGCACAGATGCCGCATTCATTCACAGTTACAAGCAATAATCATGTAGCATGATGAAGTAAAGCAAGGTTATCCAGCAGTATGTCTCACAAAATATATACAATGTACTGTAATAATGTGTAGCAAAATACAAAATGAAATTAACCCTTCCAATACTGTTCATGTTTCAAAAATAATACCTGTTAAAAAATGAAAGCGATAAACACATAAAAAGAGGAAAAAGGGAAAAACATTGCCACAGAGGACATCTTTTCAAACATACACCTGTCTGTTAGACTTAAGTGGTTCTGAAAAGCTAATACAATTTTATTATTTTTACAAAATTCAGCCAAAGCAAATTGCGTTTCAAGGTTTCTGTCAGAATGCACTCGCTCCTTCACTTCATCATTAGGCAATCTCCACATTTCAGGCATTGAATGGTCCAGTGAAGGTTTTCAAATGCAGCTGCTTTTTATTTAGTGTGCCACTTTTTCGGAAGTAAAAGTTTTACACATTGTTTAACAGTTGGTGTTTTGCATGCAGGGAACACACTTGGATTTTTATTTGTTCACCTATGGCACAGTTGTGGTCTTTACGGTAAACGGTTCATTTTTACAAAAAAAAAAATCCCTCCCCTCCTTCTCATTTTCCTTTATTTCCTTTTTTGTCTCCATGTGGTCCTATTGCCGTCTCCACTGAGTGTCTGTGTGGCTGTCGGATCACACCATATGTAGATTTATGCACACGCCATCCTGCTTCTCCCCACAGCGCATCTGTATGAGTTTTTAATTGTTTGTTGCAGGATGTAGTCATCACGTGTCGGCAGGACGCAGGCGGTGATGTGTGTTTAGAGAGCCGCCGTCCCGCCCAATGACTTTCATCTGCCAGCAACCGTCTTTATTGATTCCAAACAATCTGCCTCGGTGGCGCAGACACGCAGGGAAGAGGGAGGTGGAGTACGGGGACAGGAAACATAAGGGTTGTAGGGAAAACATCAACTACAAAGACAATCAACAGGAAATTGGGAGAAAGCCCCCTTTTTTTTCCCATAAAAGCATCATCTGTCGCAAAGGGGATTGTCTTTTCCTCTCCTGTGCTTTTTGATTGTGTCCCTGTCTGGGCCTTTGTTTCCCCTGCTTCCTCCTCTTCATCCTCCTCTTCATCCTTGTCTCTCCTTCTCACTGTTTAACTCTACAGGACGGTGGAAAAAATAAACAGATGGAAGAGGGAGGGATAAAGAGACAGAGAGAGGAAGGATGGAGGAGTTCAAACTGAGAGTGGGGGAGGAACAAGGTGGGGAATGAGAGAATGCAGAACCGAGCAGGAGAATGAAATGGAGAGATGGTGGAAAAAAGAGGGATGGAGAGCCTGATGAACTCATCTAAAGGCACACTGGGTTTTTTAATAAGCAGCAGACTGTGAAGCTGCTCTCCGACCAGTCACTCTGAATAATGAGAGAGAGGGGGAGAGAGACAGAGGATGAGAGGCTGAAAAGACAACGAGACTCATTATCCTCCGACCAATTTTCATCACTGTCCCGTCAGTAATCTCTCTCTCTCTCCTCCTCTCCCTCTTCTCTCTTGGACTCAAACAGTCCACAGCTCTGTTTGAGATGACAGATGAAGACCAATTACACTAACTGTTTCGTTAACTTGAAGGCTGATTCACTGCCATCTTCCAGAACATACACTGATAATCCTGTAAGCCCTGGAAATTACCTGTGTGTGTGTGTGTGTGTGTGT
>JAPTGW010000002.1:19903984-19914498 GCA_029814545.1 Apogonichthyoides opercularis
GCTGCTCCCTGTGCACTATGGAGGACAACAGCTTGTGCACAAATGTCAAACTGTCTGCTGATACTATAGGAGACACTATGTTTAGGCAAAGCGGAAGGAGAGCTGTGAAACTGCTTCACCAGTGCAGCCATGTAGTTACAGCAGAAAGCCAAGCAGATAGGTTGGTGAGGTCTGGAAGCACAAATCCACGTGTTTTTTGTTGTTCACAATGACATGAAAAAATAGATGTCAGAGTCATATAGGGGCAAAAAAATCAGATTGGGGCCACTTGTCTGGGTGAAGCTTCATACACTGACATTTTATATTCTATTCTATTTGTTTATATTCTAAAAAGTTGCTGCATTGCGTGACTTTTGTGATCAGAACACCCTTTATGTTAATACATACAGAGTTTGTCAGTTTCACTACACAATAGCAGCTGGCACTATGTTAAACTCGTTGACTTAATTTAGCGCTGTTAGAGAAATCCTGTTCAAATAAATCAAATAAAAACTAAATAAGCTTGTCTCACCACAGGGGTTTAGCATACTGCACTATCAGTGTAGACTGTATCAGTGAGCAGGTAGATTTGTTTTGACACAGTACTTGGCCTTGTTGGGTGGAGGTTGCATGCTGGGCTCAAGGACTCTATACTGATCCATAATCTTCTCAACCAACTTCTGCTTCTCCCGGCGGAGCTCACTCAGCTTCTCTCTGCAAGAAACCACCAGAGGCATTTGAACAAAGAAGCTGAGAGAACAATGAGGGGGGAAAAAAAGAAAGCATTCATGTCATGCATTTACCATCAATGCTGATAAAAGCCACAGTTCTGGGAGAATATGTGTAACATGACAGGTAGTGAGTGTCCTAGTCCATTCCAATTCTACTCATGATAGAAAAACAGAACCAGATGTGATGTTTCAACCATTTTCTTTTCTAACCAGCACATCAGAGACGATACTGTGTACCAGAAATTAAATGTTTTGTAGCGGTGGTGAGCAGGAGAGTCAGAGTTCAAGCAGTGATGTGAAAAAAGCATAATGAAGGATATAACTGAAAGAGTCTGCGTGCTCAATAAAACCTTCATTAGATTAAAAATGTTTAAAAGTACAGAAAGTCCCTGACACTCAGCTGACAGCTGGATACTGACACACAGCTGTGGGTGGAAAGGATCACTGGTGGTACAGATGAGAAAACTTCAGCTAGAAAATGTCATATTTAGTTCTTTAAATGTAGGGATTTTAGGAACATAACTGGATCTTCAATGGTGATGTCACTGGCTATGCTGATTTTTGTGATTTTCATGTAAATAAAAAATAAATTAGTAGGAAACATTACACTAAATTAAATAAAAGCTTGAACTAAAACACAATCAGGTTTGTTGTCAGTTTCATTGATGTTAATGTTCATTTTATACAAGAATAAAATGGCTCTGCACAATATGTGATCTAGAATTAACAAAGGGCTCTTTCTGTGTGGACTTTGCATGTTCTCTCCGCGTCTGCATGGGTCCTCTGTGGTACTTCGGGTTCCTCCCACCTTCCAAAGACATGCACCTTAATAGGTTAATTGGTCATTCTAATTTCTCCATAGGTGTGAAAGTGACAGTGAATGGTTGTTTATTTGATTATGTCAGCCCTGTGATGAACTGGTGACATGTCCAGGGTGTACCCCACTTTCACTCAGTGGTAGCCAGGATAAGATCCAGGACCCCCACACCCTTCATGAGGACAAAGCAGTTCAGAAAATGAATTAAATAATTAACAGTGGGTTTGTAAATCATATAATCATGCATCCTTTCCTTATTAATACCTACACTAAATGTCAATAAATTCTAAACTAAGACAATTTATTCCACAAAATAAAAAATAAAGCAATGATGTTTTGCTCCATAAAACCAACTAAAACTAAATTTATTTTCAAATCAAATTAAATTCATATATATATATATATATGTGTGTGTGTGTGTGTGTGTGTGTGTGTATCACAATAAGGGTAATTATGATCACTAAGGAAAGAAGTTTGGAGCTCACATCAAAATGGTGATTATTATGGGTTAGATCAGAATATAAAATTGGGAGAACATCACCTTCCCTCTTTGGATTTGTAACTTTTTACTGTGGAGGATGTCTTCACATGTAAACAGGCATTCATTGATTTGGCAGTAGCTGTTATTTTCATTAGTTTCCTTGTTTGAATTAGCGCTCCTCTCATTCGCCAGTCGAATCAATGTGCATCGCTCTAAGCCACCTGAGTCTGCCATGATACTGTGTGCCAAGACAGGTGGCCATGTCAACAGACAAGAATGCCTTTCAGGGGTGCCTTTCAACAGTGTTTTTCTTCTAAAATCAGAAAATGGCTGTGACATTATTGTGCAGTGTAAAACGTGTTTATCCCCAGTGAAAATGCTGTCAACATCAAGTCGCATGATGTCCAACCTGAGGAAAGGTGACCACAAAAAGGCCAGTCCCTCATTTTATGAGTGGTTCAGGGAGGAGTTTGTGTGTATATACAATAGTGATGATCACACTGCAGGTTTTATGAAGGTGAGCCCCAACATTAAATTTTAGTCACTGTTTATTTTCTACTTTCATAAATAACACCGGGAAGGACGTACTTACAACTAAAGTGCGTCCTTATGTAAATTATTCTGTCGTCTATCCACCTCCTTTTTCTCTTAGTCAGACCAGCTCCAGACTAATGTTCAACAGCTGTCAGCCTCATCGTGTGCTTTAAAGTTGGTTCTTAATGCTGTGAAAATGCATTTCATCCTCTCCAGAGCTCAGCCCCAGATCCCACAGACTGATGACATGTTCAGATAAAACAGAATTAACTAAAAAAAGTTTCATGCAACACTATACAAGGATGATTTCTGGGGATGATGTTTGTTTTGTTTTTACTATTGAATGAGGATCTGACTTAATTTAGAAGTTAGAAATACACTCCCGGGCTTCACTCTTAATTCTTCTGGACCAGTGGTTCTCAGCTTTGTGTTGGTGTTCATGTTGGAAAACACATTTTCCTCTGATCACATAGTCGTGAACGTTGCACCTGGATGCTGCTGCTTCTAATGAAAATGAATAAATTGAACTGCATAACCCAACAAAACAAGCTCTTCTATTCTAGAAGATATTTCCGTTTTAATGGTTTCATGCTCAGTTAGGAAAACACTCAAGGTTTCAGTCAGTCACTATTTGCGAAGTCATATGGAACATGCTCATAAACCCATAGTAGCATTCTTGCCTTAAAATGACAACATAAACTTAGCCTGTCATGTCATCTTTCAGTCCGTTGATGGTGTTACCACGGCAATAGCCAACCCACTGTATTTCTTCATGCACGTCATGTCTGTCAAAATAAAAGTCCAACAGTTTTTTTGCTTTACACTCCAGGAAACAAGTCCAAACAAGTCCACAGCCCACTTATGGTTCACAACCCACTAGCTGAGGATGCTGGTTTTAGACTACAGGGACATTATTTGCATATATGCTGCCTCCTCTTCACTTTGCAGCCTAGACTCAGTTTATCACAATTTTCTAAGCTTTATATCTGATTCATTATCCACACCACATCACTGTGTACTTGATGATCTGGTTTCCTGGGTTCATTAAGCTTAAGAAGACAAGCAGCATCGGTAAATTTTTATTTACAAAGCCATATTGGGTAAACTTGCTTCTTATCTGTGTAATCTTCTATCGCTTACCAACAGCTGTTATGATACTCACTGCTCTTGATAGATGCTCGACTGTGTACCGAGGATTTACTCTGACTTTGATAAAACGTCTCTCTCCTATTTTGTGCCTTTGTTATGGAATAATATCCAGAACATGCAACAAATTAATGATGGTCTCCCTGGTAGAGTTCAAGGCTCTTATAAAAAAAAAAAAAAAAAGCTGCATAACTGAAAGTGCAATAACTATTCCTAACCCAGCAACACTTGTTTGGGGTAAAATACAGTAGATGACAGTCAAAACACAACAATATTTAAGAAAATAAGAATATTTTCACTACTTTACTCTGCTGTCTGAAGCCCCTTCTGACGGGGCCGTAAGATTTCTTTCAAAGCCATGTGACTCCTGGAGAAAACTAGTAACAAAGTTTCTGTGCTGCTGCTACCTCGACTGGATATGTATTATTGAGTAACTCTATTGTTTTTAATAAAAAAAGTATAATCCTACAAGTACTTGGGTACATAAGAGGATAAATGGATGTGCATAATGAGCTGCTAATGAAGGAACTGAAGGTTAAACTAGATAAAGCCTGTGTTATGTAAGTTAAAACTACAGTTTTTGTCAAAGGAGTCTGGTCATCCTCACTAGAGGTGAGTTGAAATATAAGCAGTATAAGTACCTTGAAGAATTAGCTGGACAGTTTATCTGTACAATTGGCTGTATTAGCTGTACTACAGTAGTAACACATTTGTTTTACTTCACACAAAAAAATGTAATTGTTTATTTGGAAATCCATCAATTTGTATTTAGATCCCTTAAGCTCTAACATATAGTGTTTTGCCAAAATGAAACTGAAATTAAGACTTGTGCTGCTGAAACACATGGAGCTGACAGTATATGTTTGTCTCTGAGGTAAATGACGTCTGTGAGTCTGTCTTTCAGTTATTTAAAATGTGCATTCACACCTACATACATTGAAGGAAGATATTTAGTGGGTTTGACTCTCTGCCATATTATCTCACACACAGACTGTCATATGGACTAACAGGTAGGTTATTTATTCCACTGTCACCCTGTTTGTAATTTTAGCTCTTAATGGTGCTCATGTCTTTCATCTTTTCTCCTGTTGTGAACACAAAGACAGAGCTGAATATGAGCCTCAGTCTGAACACTTTGTCTTCATTTTAAAAGCTTGTTTTTTCGGCGAGACAAACTGCTGGTTATGAGATAGCATCCAACCACCTCCACCTCTGGTTAATGTCCAAGAGCGTGGATTACATATTCGCTCTTAATGAACCACACTGCAGTTTACTTGGCTAAGGAAATGCCTTAATTACAGGAATAAAACACTCCAACTGCTTTAAAAAGGAAACGCAGGCATTTCAGTCAAACTTTGGTTTGATGATGCTTCATCAAATAACTCTGATGAAAGGTATCTTAGCTTTTGATCAAGAGTGACAGATTTTTGTTTTTCGAGGTGTTTTAAGAGTTTCATTTCTGCATAAGATAAGTCTTACTCAAAATGTTTGAAATTGCACATTTGCACTTGTGTAATTGACTTTAGACTACACCTGGATGAACATTCATTAATGTGCCCAGAAACATACTGCCACTGGTAGTTTTGTGGTTTTTGGATCCTGGTTTTGCACAAAATGTTAATGATAGTCATTCAGAGTTTTCCTGTAAACATTGTTAAACTTGTATTCACTGTCAAATTCATAAACATTTAAAAAGCAGATTATTTATCTGCTTCTGAAACTGTATTATTCACAGCCCAATATCTTGTCTCTTGCATCTTGCCATTTTTATTGCAGTGCCATATGTTTGCTATTCCATTTTTTTCCCACTCTCTTGGCTGTGAATGCAATACAAACAAAACTGGAACCTGCTCATAAGAAGTGTTATACAGTCATCCTCTGATGGTGAAGGATTTCTTTAACCATCAGTAGCCTCAGTCTTGTTTTGCTGTTGCCTAATTTATAACTTCATTACATAATACTAAACTATAAAATATTAAAAATTGTTTTATTTGTATATTTCACATTAAAGACTTTACTTTGCTAAACTCAATTCTGCTATGCAGGGTTGTAAAAAGTAAAATAGAAATGACCAGTAATCTACAAAAAGGATCATTTGATGTAAATCTGCAGGAAATAAGTGGTAGAAAACACAAGAATTTGAGAACTCACACCTTCCATCTACAGCTCCACAGCCCAAATCAAACACCTTAATGTAAAGACAGATGACCTGATGCCATTTCATGCTCCTGTGGAAAAGTGAAGCTACTTTGCCAAGCTACAGAGGAGAGCAGCAGAGTCAGTGATCAGTAATTACAGCTGTCAGTCGTGTATTTAACTCTCTTCATGTCCACAGGGCCACAGAAGGGGGTAGAATTCTTATTTCTCTCAGCCCACTGAATTACAGTATGCTAAGAGGTAATTTTGTCCAGTGATGCCAAAAAACTACATTACACTGCTGCTTTCAAGGCTGAAGTCATTAGTCATTTAAATGCTGACTGCTGCTGGACTGTGATATTTTTGTCATATAGGTGCGTTCAAGTTACTTCCTCCTGAATTAAAAATATTAATAAATGATAATCACTGTTCACTGTCATCTTTATAATACCATCTACATGCTCTACAGGAAAGTGAGACCTGCCTTCCTTTAACTAACCCACGGTTCAGTTTTGTTTGTGGTCATTGTGTGTGTGTGTGTGTGTGTGTGTGTGTGTGTGTGTGTGTGTGTACTAACTGGTACTCCCTCTGCTGTGTGTAGTGCTGATCTCGCCGCTCCAGACTCTGCTCCAGTAAAGCCCGGTTCTCCTTCAACAGACTCTGGGTTTGCTCTGCTAAATGTCGGTTCTCCTCCTCCATGTTCCCCTTCAGCTGGGTCAACAGCTGAAAACACATAAGCACACACGTAAGCCTCCAGAGATACATTTTAATAGTTCATTTGGCAACTTGCACACTTCATGGTGTGATCAGTCTGTAAAATCCTGATCTAGTGTGTCTGTTAATATTGTACAATCAAAAAGGGTGTGTTGTACTGCACCCATTAACACAGTGCACACTATAAACCAGAACAAGAAAAAAATGTCTTTCAAGGCTTCAGCGAAAAGCAGGATCAGCTCATAAAATGGCCCAAGCTAACAATTTTGTGGTATAAAACATAAAATACAACCGAAACAAATGTCTGAGTTGCCAGATTATTGGTCCCAAAACTTAATATAAACTGACAAAGCAGATACTAATGTAAACTCAATGAAGCTGACATACCAAGGCATCAGTGGCAGCAAGTCAAAGCACTCCAACACTCACTGACTGAAAAAAACACATGAATACCTTATTCAGCTGCTCATTGAGCTGCCTAAACACATCCTGAACTCAAAGAATGTACAGACTAAGAGACAAAAATCAAGGCCGGAATCCGAGGCCAATACACAAAACCCGAAGAAGATTAAAGTATTAAAAATTTCAGCAAAAAAGTATTTTAAAATGATAACTGACATAATACTATCTGTTCCTGTGTAAAAACCAGTTGAAGGGGAAGCTACACTACAGGCTTCAATGGTGTATTAGCTCCTGTAGGGGATGAATAAGATGTACACACTAACTATAAGAAGTGACCTGGACAAAAACATGGCTAAAATTATCAACATGTTCTAAGTCCTACAAACATTTGTGATATGCTTTTTCATGTAGAGATGTTTTTTCTGTGCATACTGTGTATCAGAAGACCAAATGTCCTCCACCACGATTTATAAGAGCGGTCAATTGGAGAACAGCTGGATGAAGCAGCGGAAAGAAACACCTGGTGTTTGACTTCAGAAACCCTTTATCCAAAGTCAGTCGCCACCTGCTTTATCCTTCAAACAACTGGACACTTTACTGCTTGAAAAACATATTCAATATTCAACACTTGTTTGACTACGTCACATGGGCGAATAAAGCTGATCTGAAGGAACTAATGCCTCAACATCTTACTGGATGTTTAGCATTCATAAGCTGTTTGGGCAAATATTACATTTAAACTGAAATTGACTATATATTAGAGCAGAATCAGCCCGTTGCTTTTCCTGTTTGTTAATTCAGTCGATTTTTCTTCTTGACCGCTATGGAAAACAATCTCTAAAACTTGTAATGATCCTGAATAAACGTGCTTTAATTTCACAATAATTGTTTAAATTATTCTTATTTTTATTTATACCATAATACAGTCAGTTTTAAATCCCTTTTGACTGTCAGTGTGAACACTTGTGTCAGTATCTACAGTCGTGTTTATGTGCGGCTCATACCTGGTACTGGCTGGTGAGGCGGGCGTTGCTGAGGTCCAGGCTCTGGTTGGTTTCCCTCAGCGTGCTCAGCTCCCCCTCCAGTCGAGTCTTTTCCAGCTGGGAGGTGCTCAGCTCCCCCCTCAGCACCGAACCCTGAGCCAGCAGCTCCGCCTGTGACGCCAACCACTCCTTCTGCTGGGCCTGCAGCCTGCAACACCAACACACACGGGCATCTGTCACCGTTATGTGTCCTGTTAAGTGCTTAGGATCCTTGTTTTGGAAGTGCTCTCTAAGTAAAACTCATCATTAAAATATTGTGCTGCATGATGAGCTTTTGCAAAATACAGATAACCTATAATTGACAAATTCATCAGACAAAATAGTTGAAGAAAGCATTATGGAGCATAATTGGAGTCACCATTCTAATAAAAATGGTAGCACAATAGAGGTAAGAAGTCATATTTGCTTTTTTTTTGTAATGAGAGCTGTTATAAGATGAGATGAAACTCTTAATGATCCCTCTGGGGAAGATTTGGTAATGTTCTGTAATAAACATCAGTGAATGTTTTATGTTCAAACTGTGAATAAGGAGTGATTTAAAACAACTTTCTATGTTAAAAATGAAGCTTTGTGCAGCGTAATGGACATAAAGCACTGCTCATATATTTCCTTAATTTGAAATAATACAAATTAACTGCATTTTAATGCAGTGATATTAAGTTGTTTGTCTGTAGCATTTTCAGTTTTGTGTCATCTGATGCAAATGAGAGGATATTGAGTAACAATTTTCGAAGCATTATTTTTAAAGTGTAATTCACCAAATATTACAGATGACATGATATTAGATGTATTTTTTTACATAATGGTTAAATCAGTCATAATACGACAGTTTGTTGGTTATTTTAAAACCCTTTACAACAGTACAGAGAATGTAGCTTCCATTTTTTTTTGCTTTCTTGGTTTGAATCATTTCTAGTCATGTATCATCAAGCAGCACATGTTTCTCTTCAAAACAGTTTAAAGGAGCTATACATGGTATTTCTATTTTCATTATTGAAAAATTACCCCTTATCAGTAGAGATTAGAATAAAGAGCTCTAAAGTTGTGCCAAAGATGCCAATATATTGGTTTGCA
Organism: Apogonichthyoides opercularis; assembly: GCA_029814545.1. Taxonomy (NCBI): domain Eukaryota; kingdom Metazoa; phylum Chordata; class Actinopteri; order Kurtiformes; family Apogonidae; genus Apogonichthyoides; species Apogonichthyoides opercularis. The sequence continues at coordinate 19,913,042 of JAPTGW010000002.1, forward strand.
GTGATATGAACTAAACCTATTCAAACCAACAAGTCGGGGATTTGTGTGACCACTAGAGTGAGTCATTCTGACGGTCTCCCACAGTGGGGAAAACTTACACCACAGGCCCTTTGACCAAAGCATCAGAAACTGACAAGATGGGAAGATGAGAGCCATTGAGAAACAACATTTTCAGTAAAGAAAACAGATCTGTTCTTGTTTTCATCACAGGACACAGCTCTAATTGAAAAGAATGGAGTTTGATGCTGCTTTTCTTCTACACAGGTGAGTTTGATTATGAAGCTTATGAAGCTATTAAGTTATTATGTGATATTATTTATGTTAAGTTTGTCATGTGTTGATCCATGGCTGAGAGTAAACTGTGAAAGTTCTGAACTTGTTTTGGATGAATCCAAACAGTTCTTTATTGCATCTATTGACAACACAAACTACAAAAAACGGAGGTGATTTTGCTTTATTGTGGCTGTTCTGTGTCTAAAAACAGCGCTAAGCTAACAGATCAGCTGATGCAGCACATGAAGATTATAAGACAGTGTTATTTTGACTGACTATGAGTGTTTGGTTGAAGAAGAAAAGTTGATGATACCATAATACAGATGTTTGTAAAAAAAAAAATTGCTTTAAACTTTATTCAGTGACTGATACATCATGTTGATTTATTGGTGGTTTTGGCAGCTGTAAGTGTGTTCTCTTATACAACACCTATACGTAAATATCAGTGGTTTTTTACTCACTGTTGGGGATTGATTTGACTTTTATCTACATTAAAACTGAAGTGGAACAGTATTGTAAACATCCAAGCAATACAAATTAGCTGTTTTTTTAATCAGGGTTATTATTTTTGTGTTTTTTTACAGCAGTATTAAGGCACCACCTAGACACCTATCTTTGCAGGATAGCCAACACCTGTCCATCATCGCTGACAACAACGTGGGGACAACTCCAGCAGTCAAACAGTTTAAAGGTCCTGAGTGAGGCCTAGATGATGAGATGTGGATTTGCAGCAGCAGGCTGGTGATAAATCTGCATCGTCCTCAACAGGGAGGTGGCTGGAGTTATTTATATACACCCCGATCAACCGCCTCCAGACCTCTCCAATACCACTTTTCTTCTCTATTTACTACACTGGCCCCATGCAGCGCTCTCATCTAATTTAAGACTCCCGTTCTCTCCTACAAGACAAGTGATTTCTACACTGATGTCAGGGCAGCAGAGTCTTTTGCTACAGGTAGTATCTTATCACCCATGTCAAGACCTGGTTCTCATCTCAGTCAAACAAACAACAAATAATACTGATTCTCCAAAGTCGATGGTGTCTCTATAGATGATAAAAGAGTTTATTTTTTGTATCAGAGTGCCTTGGACTTGTTTCTGGCTGTATTTTTGCACTATTGTCTTTTAGGTATTGCTAACCAATTTTTTTTTGTACAATAACACCTTTTTGTGCTTTGGTTATT
>JAPTGW010000002.1:20362883-20378240 GCA_029814545.1 Apogonichthyoides opercularis
GCGATAGAAATCTAATCCATTATTATTATTATTATTATTATTATTATTATTATTATTATTATTATTATTATTATTATCATAAGCTTGTAAGCTAACTGTTGTTTATCTACACATCTGGGAAATATGGTGCAACATTCACACTGATTTGGCTTGTGATATCATGAATTACGTACAGATAAGACGCCACTTTTAATTGGCGTCTTATCTGTACGCATTATAAGCTTTGTATGGGTTAGAGTTTCTGACCACTTCAGTGATGACTGTCTCTTACTTCAGACAGAAATTTGGCTTGGACTCTAGTCAGGAAAAAGTGGTTCCTGGTAAAAGGGCCTTCCTAATTATCTTAAAAGATAAGTTAACATAAGTCCTTTAGCAGATTTGTTTGTATAGACACCAGTCTGCACCTCTGTGTATTAAAGCTGACTGTGTAAAAGCTTATACTCCTTTGTGGACTCTCCTCTGTGGGCTTTGGTGTCACTTCCTTAAAGCTCCGCACTGCCAACATTTGCAATAAATATTGCCAATGGCTGCTTTATAGCAAGTTCATCAAACTCTTAAGGCTCCACACAGATTTACTTGAACTCTGTGAGTGAAAGTGCTGATTGTGGCGACTTCTCTGGAAAGAATAGATTTTCCTCTGAATTGCTGCTGCTGCTTTAAATACTGTTGTGTTTTGGCCTTGAGAGCAAATGAAGTAAGGAAAGGTAAAGGATTACAGTAATCTATCACCTAGTAATAATAAAAATATAGTGTTCAGTGTATTCTGCAGGAACAAATTACCTGACCTTGCAGGATTTAAATAGAAGCAGTTCACAAGTACACAGACCATTTAATGTAGAGCTTCACATTATTATCAGTCAGAATAATAATAAAACATGTAATATGAAAATAAAAGAGCAAAAATTAGGACATGAAAATGTGAAATCTGTAGTTGCAAACAAAAAACCAGGCCACAGGTAGTGGCGAATGCACCCCACCAAGTAAACTTTTCATTGGGCATAATTAGAGAGTTGTTGTACGCCACGTTAAAGGCTTCGGTGACAAATGACTTAATGAGCTACACAGGGAGTCCTAATTATACTGCAATTAGAAATGTAATTATGGTTTGCTCCAACGGCTTGCTTGCTAGTTGGCTAGTAGTGTGAGAAAGCACGACAGACTGAGCATCACATTTAAGATCCTAATATGTTTCATGCAAAGGCAGATATAGGCTTTAAATCACACCCTCTGTACTTGAACTTGACGGCAGTAGTGGATTACAGTAAGGCCTGCAATTTATCATTGCTGGATTAAAAAAAAAAAAAAGAAAAATACCACTTTGGTGTCTTTAAAAGGAACCCAGCTATAGTCTGTGATCCATGTCCAGAAAGAGAGAAAAGGTGAAGATCTAGAAAGCAGAGGCAGGGGTAATGAGTTGTAATTGAATTTCCCTCAGCCTTTCAGTGTTGAATTAGTGGTGATTAGTTTGCTAAGTAAATCTACTGTAGGCGCTATGTGATAGAGGCCTTGCCGGCTAAATGTTCATCTTGGAGCTCTGGAGTCGAGTTGAGTCAAGCACAGGAGGTTTGGCAGAAATAGTGCGATAATAATTATCCTGGAAAATTGAAGTCAGAGGCTGGTAGGATTTACTCAGGTTTTACTATTTATTAATTCATGGACCAAATAGCATTTGCAGCTGCTTTTAATTCATAGTCTTAATTTGGTGATTTAGGAACTAAAGCTGTAAAGGGCCACCTGCTTGCACTATGCTGACACCGATCATCATAGAGATTCCTCAGGTTTCAGCAACATTAGCCTCAACATCAAAATTTCCTGCCTTTTTAGGAATTTGGAATAACCTACAAAACTCCTTTTGAGAATCCTGTCAGGTCGGGCAAGAAATATCACCATTTCCTCGCTTTTGTTTTTAAGTTTTCACAGAGTTGCTCTGAACTATCCAAGGTCACAGGTATGATGTATTTGCTTGTGATACCATATTGATCCCTGGGGGAGATAATTCATCTTTTCAGCAGGGGAAACAGTGCAGGGTCAGGTGCACAACAGTGACCTTGGAGCTGATATGGCGCCTGTGCCTTGCTGTAGGACAATTCAAGGCAGACACACAGGTCAGAGCAAAAATAATAAGCACATTACCATCATTTTACCTCTGGACAGTGCAGTTTTTATAACTACAAAATAGTAAATGCACATTATTTTTGTGTATATACCAGTAAATATTTCAGCTGGTTTTAGAGACTGAGGTTCATTCAGTCCTCATGTGCCCCCGTGAGAACAGTCCTGCTTCTCAGGAAATGAGCTAAAAAAAAATAAGCAAGCATATTGTTCATTACTGCGGGGTCAGAGTGTGCATGCATGCGTGTGTGTGTGTGCGCTATGGTTGCAGGCACTGTTGAGGCTCACAACAGCGCTATTGTCTGGTAATAAGGCATTTGTGCGCGTCATGGCAGATGAGGGCTATGAGGGTACAGTCTTCTAACCCCACCCTGGGCTCAGGGTGACCTGCCAGCTTGGCAGCGTTACTCGGCCATGAGCCACTCCACGTCTCACCCCCTTTGGAAGCTGCATTTTGGCACTCAGTGGTCTGAAGCAGTGTTTGACTTGGACACACCATGAGAAGGAGGTTCACTGAAGATCATTTTATATTTCTGACACAGATTTTGAGTTGCTTACGCATCATCTTTTTTGAGTCAGGCCCTGTACACAACTGCATACAAGTGAATTTAGCTTGAATTTCTGCCATTGAAAGTCCTGCAAATAAGGCTAAAGCAACATGACAACCCATCAAACACATCTCAAGTCTCAAAACAACAGAGATAACATAAGAATCTTGACAAAAAAACATTTGGGATCAGACTTTTAATTGGACTTAAATTCACATAAATAACATTGGTTCATATATATTTTGTATATTATACAACTTTATATAATATATATTTCCCCCATATGATTTATATCCCTCTCTGGCTAAAATTTTCTTTTATATCTATGGAAACAGAAAGCCTTGCATGAATGCAACGCTGCTGTTTTTGTGCTGTTTATCAAGGTCCAAATGCCAAAAGGAGAGGCGCATCTTCTCTTGTAAAAAATAATGTCCAAAGTTACACAAACAGAAAAGCAAAAAGGAGAATCTATTGCATTGTCTCTAGGGTATTACACTGCACTACAAGGAGTGGGTAGCTATTGAAAATCATTCACTGTATATATTTTACTGTATTGACTTGTGACACAAAGAAAGAAAGAGCACTGCAAAATATCTGATATGCATGGCAATGAACATTTTGTGTCTGAGTATCATTGTCATGATTTATCTTTTCAAAATAAAGAAAATTAAATAAATAAAAGGAAAAAAAGATATGCGTTACTCGAGAGACTGTAAGAAACCCCATCATAAAGATAAGGAAAGAGTTATGAACCTGCAGCAAGGTCATATAATCATGCAGTGACCCAGCCAAGCACGCTTGCACAGATGAGTTGAGCTTGTCAGTCCACATCACAAATCAACACATGGCCGTTTCGAGCTTGTGACCGACATTATTCAACAAGATGGGTGGATATCTGGAAGTCAGGTAACATTCACCAATCCTCATGACAGAAAAAATTCCTTCTCCCCTTTCTGGAGCTGCCACTTTGCTACCTTTGACCTATGAATTATCTCTGTTATCTGTAGTAGCCTTCAGGAAATCAATACCTTTCTGGAAAACCTCAATTGAAGCTTCATATACTCAACCTAACCAAACGACGCAGTACATTAATCGAGCGCAACACGCCAGGTTTTAACCATTTTTTTCATTCCATTCTACCTCAATGCATCAATAAGTAACAAATCAGCTGAGGTAAATGGTTAAAAATCAGCGTGTTTGGAAGGTAAGTTAAACAAATCATAGCTTGTCAGGATACAAATGTTACATGACATTCAACATTAAATACTGCTGATGAGTAAAGACTGCAAAATTGCTGATGAGGTGCCAGGTTTTTATGTCAAATCAAGAAAGATAAAATGTAGACATACTTTTTCAAAACTACCTCCAGTGTCATTTTATCACAATCCCTCTCTACTGGATCCAGCTACACCAACTATGATACATATTTGATTGTCTGAATCAGAGCACTACCTGAATAACAAACCAGAGAGAAACTGTCACCCACACAGATTCCAATAAAAAGCAAACAATGGATCCAGCTGCAGCTATTGTTTGAATTGTCCATGAGTTCGAGGTTAAGTTTGCTGTAAAACAATGCGTCGGTGATTTAGACTGTGAAAAACTAAAGTTGTTGAATTTGAACGCTACTTGGATTACACAGTGAAACGATGCGGGATCCTAAAATGTATCATGCATTTATCACGACAAGGCCAACCGAAACAAAACATAACATGTGTTTGCATGTGTGTGTGTCTATTCATGTGTGTATTAACTTATCACACAATCATGCCATGACATTGTGATGGACAGCACATTAAAGTGTTAACCCTCTCCTTCCCTGAATACTAAACAACAGAGTGAACTTTTTTTTTTTTACTTTAAGTTCATCATCATTTCTTCAAGATAAAAAAAATCCCAAAAACCTCATCATATTCATATCCCTTTACTCAAACAACTTTAATTTACTCTATGCTGTTGAAACAAGCAATGAGGAGGGAAAAAAAATCACTGGTTGTGTTCAAAGTGAAAATAAAACTGCAGCAAGGACATTTTATGCTTAAAAGAATATTACAAGAAAGTCTTAAAAGTTTTTTTTATTGCATTAGACTTTATTATGGTTAGGCATTGATGACCATAATTAATTATGAATTAAGGTGATGTTAATTTTCTGAACACAATTAGAAGCAGTGCCCGTCATCCCTCCCCATTACAGCCCTGCCTGCAGTCTTCTCACAGAGGGGTAATAGTATTCATTAAAAGTGCATCATGAATATGCTGAAATTAATAAAAGTAAACCATCTTTTTTTGTCATAAATAACACATTTTTCCTTTAATATTCAATAAACCTCTTTTTATACAAGTTGAGTAGTCACATGATGTAAATCTACCCCCGTCATCTCATCAATATTAGGAGCAATGTTAACACTTCCTGACACTTGGAAGCCGCGACCCACCAACGCAAAGAGGATTGATGGGTCAGATCTAGGAGGAAGATCAAGGAAGGACTTTTGCAACAAGCAGTTACAGCTACTGAGGGTACAACACCTGAACGCAACACAGGAGAGTTTGTAATGCACCAATTTGTTAGTTGTAAAACAAATTATTCAACAAGCTTGATTCATTTTGGCAGAAGGTGAGCGTTTAACTCAGATCATACCAGTGGACTCCATGAAACATATCCACAAGTAACTGGCAACACTAAGCACATTTAAAGCATAAATTGGGTTTACTTGACATCTGTGTTTATGTTGCATGTCCACTTTGAAGTTCTTCAATCTGCTGTAATTAGTAATCTAACGTTCATGTGCTGCTATTTAAAGTTCTGAATGCCTGACACGAACATGTCTTCCTTGGTCTTGTGCCTAGAATTAAATCAGAACAAAAATCAATGAAAAAGGAAGACCTTAAATGGTCATGAAAACCAGGAGTCCAGCCCCGTCCTATGACAGATCAAAGCCCTCTTTCTAAATGTTTTCAGGACATCAGAAGAATTGTGGATCTACTGCCATTGCAGTAAATGGACTTTGTTCCCAAAGTATGCCTCTGTCAGATGGATTCGCAAAGCATTGGATGGATACAAAATAACAGGACTGACATTTTCCAGACTGGTGTGCATATTTCCAACACTTTCTAAACCCATATCAAAGTGTGCCTTTTCCAGAGGCAATAGCAGAACTTAGACACACTAGTAATGTTTTTCAGCTCGTCTACATCTGTCCACCGGGCCTGAATGGACTCTGTCAGGCCATCGGGGCCTTCCTCAGTGGCAGGTCTTCATCCCGGTCAAATACGGTGACTCCTGTCGGCACAGGCCCATCTGCTGCTGTTGCTGCTCTTGATGATCAAGAGCCACGCCATCGACAAAATCTGGGACGGGTAGCCCTGAGAGTATCATGACCGACTTGTTCCATATCATGAACGTGGGTACGACGGGCAGAAGGAAGGAGATTTCAAATGTGTGAATGTGTTGGGAGCTCATGGCGTCATAGAAGGAGAGTGAATTGTTATCGTAGTCCAGTAGAACCCCTAACCGCCTCAGCTGCAGACTTGCCTCCACGAGCATCTCCTTCCCATCGTGCCGCACCATAAAATTATTGTTGCAGCGCGAGAACACCCATGAGGATGAGTTCTTGCCGCTCCACTCGTTTTTGGGGGCTGATTTGTAAGCCACGCCAATGGCATACCTGCAGGGAAAGAACATTTTGGAATGCATTAGTGATCTGAAACTAGTGTCCTGCTTAATGACTTTACTTGCACAGTCAAGCTACCTCATGCTGAGGACACACAAGACAGACATGGGCCCTTTGGGTTTTTTCCTGCATGAAGAGGTCTACTTCAGAGCCAATTAGTGAAGAGAATATAATTAGGATAAGAGTATACACTGTGTGTGGTGAGTGTGTGTCTGTAGAGTGCGTGTTTAGGTTTGCATAACAGCCTAGATTTAAACTCCCTAAAGAAAGATATTTCAGTTTACAAAGCCTCCTTGCAGGCTTATATAATGTGTGTGTGTGTGTGTGTGTGTGTGTGTGTGGTTCTTACCATGTAGAGGCTCCGAGCAGCACCTCCCAGTAGTGGCACCCACTGTCGATAAAGACGTTACCAGCGGCGCCATAGGAGCCCGTCCCGCTGAAACGCTCTGGGGTATGGCTCTTCTTCAGGGAGCTCTCGTCCTTCTCCATGGTCAGACAATCATTGGACAGACGCAGCTTCTTATGGGCCGTCTTTGGATCCAGCTTAAAGGGCTGACCTGGGGGAAAAAAAGACATCATTTTCAATTTTTTTGTTTTAGCAGCTGGTAGTGCTCACAATAATAAAAATAATAATAATAATCTCATGATCATTATCACTAGCATCATTATCATCATCGTCATCATCATTACTTTCGTTTATAAAGCACCTCTATGTGAAAGAGTGTATAAAGTAGCACAGGAGGCATAAAACTGGTTTAAGAAGGGAAATGAATCAAATTAACCTGAAAAATGAGATAAACAGCATGAAATTAAAATCGTCTAATAAAACTCCCTCCATACTTTTAATGCAATCACAGCAGTTTCCAGCCTTTATAAAATACTAAGATACTCACTGCTTTTCATATAATCCTACAATGTGACTCGTATTTAATACCTTCCTGTACATAGTGTCTTAGTGTTTTTAGACTTATTTCTATATTATTTATACTTATTTTGATTCTATTTCTCTTCTCACCTTTTTATTCTACTGTGGAAGGAGGGACAGCAGAAGAAGAATTTCATTTTTTGGCATAACTACTATATTTTTACCTGTGCAAATGACAATAAAACCTCTTGAATAATCTGGCAATAAAAGTATGAGAAAAAGGCTATTAAAAAAAGGGAAAAAAAAGCAAAACCAGGCATCATTGTGCCATTTTTCAAGTTTTTCAGTGATTATAGCTGTTTAGTTTGTGAATTGCTTAAACTTTTTCTTGTATCTGCCCATCAAGTTTATTATTCTTGATATTCCCAGGTCAAAATTGTTGTCTAATTAAAGCTTTATTTTTTACATACTGTGGTTGGTTTAATAACATAATTTTACTGTGATTTCTTTAGAACACTTGCAGTTTGTTGTGGATACCAGTAGTTATTTTAGCATCTTGGCTTTGTTGAGAAAAAGGAAGAGAATGACACAGGATCAGAAGGGGAACGAGAGGAGTAGGAGTAAAAATTAGAGCAGGATTTTAACTCAGAGCAGCAGCAAGAGAAGAAAATAAATAGAAAGTGGGGTGAGAAGTGCTTGCAGAGAACTCACAGGGAGAGACAGAAGAAGAGAATGTTTGAAATACAACGGCAAGAGTCTAAACTTCAAAGCCTCTCACAGCCTTTGGTGAAAACATCTCATAACAGTGGAGGAAGCCACCCGGCATTCTCTTCTGCGCCTGCCATCACACGGACTTGAAAATTAGCTGAAGGAAATAGCCTTCACTTCCACTGCAGCGGGTAGTAGTTGGGCCATTCAGCGGAAATGCTGCTTTCCGGTTGCAACAATTCAATTTGCAATGACACCAGTAATTTGGGTGTAATGGGTGGAAAATCAAGGGTGTAAAACTAGGTGAGTGACAGAGAGAGGGGAGTTAAGGAGTCAGGAGGGGAAGAGAAGTTGAGGGGATAATATGTGAGTGGATTTTCAGTGGAGTATCCCTCTACCTCTGTATCTGTCAGAGTGTGTGTGTAGGCTTCCTGGAGGTCAGCCACATCCCTCCCAGACCTGACATTTAACTCTGACACCTCTCATCTCATCTCGCAGCCTCCCTGAGCCTCCCACGGCTTAATGAGCGACACAATGAGGACCCCCAGCTCCTCCTCTTCTGTCTCTATCTGTCCTTCCCTTCATCTTTCTTCCCCCATTCTCTCACTCTCATCCTCTCTATCCTCTCTCCTCTCTCACACACTCCCCTCCAATAATCCGCGTGGTGAGTGTGTGTTACCGCATGTGGATATGAGACGACGAGGCCAATGTGCTGCTGGCAGCCAATTACATTAATGCGCTCTCTTCTTTGAACTGCTTATCGCTGCCAGCGCAGCCATTTCCAAACACTGAGGCTCTGTCATGCCTTTTCTGGGGATGACTCTTGAGAGCCCAGGCCAGGCCTGCAGTTAGGTAAGGGAGACACACGTGATGGTGGAGGACAAGCAGACACACACACACACACACACACATACACCAAGAATCAAGTCAAGCAGATGTACAGTACAGCGAGTGGCCAAGTGGAAATGTTTTGAACAAACGCCAGCAGGATTCTTGTAAATGGGAAAAGTCATGCATAATAAGCTTGTGTGAATTCTCTGTGTGCATGAGTGAATGTCTACATACATAATACTGGCAGGATACTGCAAATAAAAGTGCATTTAGAGTGTTTGGAGAAAAAAAAGAAGCACTGAAACAGCTGTTGCATTTGACTTTTAGAGTCACAGTTTGGGATGACACTGGCAAATGTTCACACAACTGCCAATTATGATTTAAAGCTGGTCATCCTCCTGTGAAGTTTCAGACTGTATTCATGGTTTATGTGCATAGTTTAGTATAACATTTTTTTCTTGGTGTAAAAAAATGTGCAAGTCCTTTACACAGTACTCCCACAATGACTTATATGCTACTTCACAGAGAACACCACGAAATAAATAAAAGTGGAACTCACAGCGAGGATACAGGGTTTTACTAGGAGCAGTCACAGAATCTGCCATATTAGATTTCTTCTAGTACTACGCTGCCAGCTTTAAAGCATAAAGACCTTGTGTAGTGCAATGTGGCATCTAGAAAAACAGATATAAAATGAGAGGATTGATGCAAACATCCGCATCCACATATATTTTTTACATTAGCTGCCTGTACAACCCGGTTCCTGAGGAGTAAAATCTTGTGACATACATATACTGGAATGAGCTACTTCTGTTTGCGGTCAGATTTATAGCAAAAAAAAAAGGGAGAGATAACAAATATAAAAGAAATACGACAGGATTTCTGAGCGGTGACTGATGAGGCTGCTCATCCTGTTCTGTAATACGGTACTAATTAGAGATGGTTTTTTGTTGGTTAGTGGAGGTGATAACTGCTCCGTCTTAGACTGCCTTGAAGCTGGGCATTGTTACAGAACGTGAAGACTTTAATGGAAACTTGTACAACACAAAAAGAAACATTATCACAGAAAAAAGAGAAGGGTGAGAAATAAAAGCTGCTACTTTGGGGGAACATTTATACAAAGTAATTTCACTTCATTCTGTTGAATTCGTTAAAAAAAAAATCACAGTGGGATAGCATCTGGGTAATTGACTTTATTTCAATTCAAGTCAATTTTACTCCACTTGTTTTTTTTGGGATTATATTTAGCTGAGGGATAGACTGAGCCTCCTCTGGAATCAGGAAGATAGAAAAAACCATCTATCTTACCGTATAACGAAACAATTACTGCAGCAGAAAACAGCGGCATCAGGGATACAACGTGCACTCTTGACACATCAGCAGTTTAACACAACCTTGTATCTTTCACAGGTCGACTCATCCCTGTTGAACTTGAAGAAATTATTCCATGTCATTAAAATGCATGGACGTGTGCCATATGGCTCCTAATTGACTGATCCATATGTAATGTGATATGTTGTCATACAGCGTTGGTAGTCCATAATGGGCCAGTTAAAACGCTGGTTTACACTTATCAGATTAAAAATGCATCAAGCCTGTAACAACTCCTGCAGCACAACCAGAGTTCTGATATTAGCTCTTTTCCTGAATTCACCCAAAAAAAAACTGAAAAAGTCTTTCTGTAGTAGAAAGACAAAAAAATAATCCCTGATCTCCCCAACTTCACCCTCTAATGAACTCAGCAGAGTCTTTAGAGACCAGTGGTAGAAACAATTTTCACTGAGGCTTTTGGGTCTACTTAGAACTTGTGATTAAAGAGCTGTTTTTAGATAGGCTTTGGGTAGTTTCTGTGATGCTTTGTTAAAGTAAAAGCGCAAGAAGGAAACTTCTTTTTGCACTGTCAGTACTGCTGGCTGTGTGTAAAATATAAGCATTCATTAAGTACAGATCCAGTTCAAGCCCTAGTTTTTTCCAATAATCTTTGTACAAGACAGTGCACTACTTACAAATCTGGTGTTTCAGAAAAGTATCCACAAAAGTATCTGTCTGAAAAGGATAAACTATTGTCGATCAGCATAAACAATTCCTCGTTGAACTATCACAACTCATACTGAGCTTCTGTCTTGGATTAAAAAAAACAAAAATGGCAAACTCTCAGTAAACTGACATTTTAACCTAACCTATTCTCCCCCTCCACCTGCTGGCATTTCCATTAGGTCACAGAATGGAAAATGATGCTTTGAGTGAACAAACACCTGAACAACACTCCGAAAAGGTGAGCGAACAGGCACGGTTAATGCAGTTTTCTTATGTTCATTTCATTTTAAAATCCTCCTTCATTCTCATATCAAAGACAGGCCATCTAATCTCTGTCTGTCTGCATATTATCTAGTGAGAGACGCGTTCTGCGTTGTCCCGTGACGCATGTTACAACCTCAGAGACACTTTATCTCCATATCAACCACAAAGAGCTGAGACAATGTCACAATTTAAGCAGGATATCCAACTCTACTTTGAAGTGACATGTCAGAAGATTTAAGCTATAAGGAAAAGATGTAAATGTCACTGCAGTACCTTCTGCTTCCAATTTTTTATTCTGACACCTCAAAATTTGCTGCTCCATCCATTTTTCATATGAATGCCTTCATCTTATCTGTCCTCTTCTCTTTGTGCTCTCTTCTCTTCCTCTTCCATCTGCACTTTACGCTCCTGTCGTCACATTTGCTTCCAACTCCTGCTATTTACTTTAGGGCTGTGAGGTAGCTTGAGGCCTGTCATCAGAGATGCATGCTGGGTAAATATTATTGCAGGTCCTTCAAGTGAAAGTACAGAGGTACGTGTACCCCTGGGGCACCTTGACATGTGATATTTGCAGCCTGTATTTTAGCTGCTTAGCCAATGAGGGACAAGGATCTGTGAAATAAACATACAGTACATGCACATGTACTCTGGGGTGTTTGCAGAGTCCCTGCTTCCTTCACATAATATGGATGCCCAGAATAGTTTACTGAGAGAATGATGAATATTATAAAGTCAACAGTGCAGTGTTTGACTGTCATCACAGCTGGTGCCTAAAGGAAGGCCAGTATGCATGTTCAGATTAGCTTTTGTTTGGACACAAACAATATGCTCACTCAGAATAGTTCAGGCAGCCTTGTTTTCACTTGTAAACAATAAAACCGCAACACAAAGACATATTTAAGCCTGCTTATGTTGTTGGCCCTCCTACCTCCTACCTCCCTGCAGCCTTACACCATGTAATGACAAAAGTAGATGTTAATATTTGGAGGCTTTACTCCGTCAGACGAGTGAAATGTCAAATGAGCAGCAGAAATCTCTCCGAGGCTAGCCATTGTGGAGGCATGCGATTGTGCACTGACTGAGAGGCTTATCCTGTCAGAGTATCATGAATATTTCAGAAATAAAAAAGGTCTGACCAGATTTTGCACATTTTTAAACACCCGTTCGATTAATCACAATCTATCTGTTCCTATAAAATTTACATCTAATAACCTGTGATTCAAGAAAAACATCACTGCACTAGAGTGAAATGAAAGGCTTGATAAAAACCTAACATGGGGTTTTTCCTTTGTCTGTGCTGAAGCTTTAGCTGAGGATCAGATCTCTCAGTCCGTTTCCATCTGTGTGTTTAATCATTGAACAGTACAGATTTTGTTCTCTGAATAGCCCCTGAATATTAAACTTATCAAAGAAACAAGAGACATTAAACTTCTGGAAAACCACTGAAATTATCTACAGATACAACCCAGATCCAAATATGAACTCTTACTTTGCCCTAAATTAACAAACTGCTTTCCTTTTCTACAACAACTTTGTTTCTTGTTGATGTGAATTCATTACTGAGACAGACGGCCAATTAAACCATAAACAGGGCACATTCTAATAAAAGCTGTCGAGATTAATGCTGCTCTGTCAACAACTCTAATAATTTGTGGCCAAACTCAGATATAGCCTTAATTCATTACCATGCTTATGCATAAATATAATGTGTTTTAAACATAAACGTAATGGTTATTATGTTGTCAGCAGAAGATAGTAGTTCGACTATTAAATGTTAAAATTATTGGATGTATGCATGGATTTGCATTAATTAGATAGGCCTCATTATTTTTGTTTTTCATACTACAACAATCTAGGAATTTATTTTTATCTATTTTGAATATCAAAAAAGATTTTTAGGCCAGTGACAGCAAATCTGAATAAAACCTGTTTACTTCGAGTCTCATGAACATAAAACCTTTTATTCTGTATTTAGGTTTCTATTGCAGCCGATGTCAAGGCAACATCTTCTCCATCAAATAAAAAGATTTATAAACAGAAAATGGCCTGGTACAATGTAATTGTATCCATCTGTGTGCATCACTGGGGTTTGGACTGTATTAATGGGTAAAAAGGTAGTGGATTGAGGCCACTCATGTCTGCATACACTCATCCCTGCAAAGAGCTATTTGGTGTCTTCTATTCACTCTACGCTCTCCTCTTGCACTCTCAAGCCGTCACTTTTCATCCACTTATATAGTCTCCGTGTATCTCTTTGTAGGTTCGTCCCTTCACTTTAGAAGAAACCCGGTCATGGTTTGCACCGACGTACTGTAAATGCAGAAGTATGGTCAAAGCAGTAAGAGATCACGACACACACACACAGACACGTGAATACACACTCTGCTTAGCTGGCTTCTTCTTCATCATGCGTAATTCATACATGCTGTGAGTTACTTCATGTGCTAGCTGTGAACATAATAACACGAGACTCCTCTATGCACTTTGGCAAAAGTGTAACCATTCACTTGGAGCCACTCTGATATCAGCCTTTGCAATAGGGTGAGTTTGAGGTGACCTAGAAAGCCTCTGGAAGTGATTATCAAGTATTTTCTTAATATTAGTAAATGGACTGAACTTACATAGTGCATTTTATACACCTTCATGGTGCCCAAAGCTTTACAGTGCCTCACATGCACCCATCAGTAGGCGGCTGCTGCCAGACCCAACTGGGAGCAATTTAGGGTTCAGTGCCTTGCCCAAGGACACTTTGACATGTGGACAGTCAGAGGCAGGATTTGAACTGCTGACCCTTTGGTCATTGTACGACCTGCTCTACCAGCACAACCGTCTATCAAGTTCAAGTTTCAGTCAAGTTTAACTGGCATAGACAAGTACCCATTTATATTAACAAAACCAAAATATCCTACATTTTTGCTTCAATACATTAATTTCCACTGCAAAACACCATGAAACAGGTTATTCAAGTCTTCACACTGATGCCAAATAGCAGTCTTAAAGGCTGCCACTGTGCATCAAATCGTGTACTTCCATAATTAGACTTAATATTTTGAGCGTCTAAGCATGTTCACACTCAGTTACAGCAAAATGCAGCTCACTCCAAGTACCCAGATGTACACTTGAAACAGTCAAATCGTTGTGTGGAACACTGGACACGTCTCTTCCTCAATAATTGTCATGTTGGCTGCATAATGGAAGTGGAGGCGCCAGAAAATGACAGAGGAGGCTGGGATCATATGCAGATTGTAACACTGCACTGCAATGTAGAAAATCAGTTATTAAAAAAAAAGAACAACTTGAATACAGTTCATTACAAAGAGGGGGAAAGTTTGTGAGCCATGTGACAGTTAACCAATGAACACTGAAGTCCATGGCAGATATTCTTGTGGGTGGTAAAGGTTTACTGATGAACTAATAAAATAAAGCAGCAAAGAAGAGCATGTGTGACCATTTTCAGCCCTGGTATGTGTGAATGGCTGGTGTGACCAGAGGAAAAACTACAAAAAGTCATTGTCCTTCATTTTTTTCTTTCTTTACCTCTGTGTTAAACATATATGCACATATTTACAGACCAAACCCTCTTTAAAAGTCAAGGATTATGTACAGGATTACAGTAAGCATGTCTGACCTGCCCTCGCCATGAGACCGAAAGTTGTGGCATCTTGAGACGGAAAGCTTTACCCCTGGGATGAGCTGACAGATGGCATAAAAGGAGGCAGAGAGACTGAAGAAAGGGCACCAGAAGAAGAGATCATATGCCATAGCCAGGGGTAACAGCGGAAAGAGTGCCAAGCGAAGGGTTATAGAGGGACATGACAGACGAACGTGGGGTGTTTCAGGCCAACACATTGTGAAAGAGATTAGAACAATGTCTGTTAAAGCTGAAGACAAAAGAAGAAAAGACGCATGCATCAAAAACCTTCATTTTTTCACAGCAGACGTTCTCACACCCTTTATTTTACTATAGTCATGTTTGGGTGAACATTATCGGCTTTGTTTTCATGCAAATGCAAAACGTGTTCTCTTACATCAAACTTTAACATTTTTTTTAGTCAGCGGCTTTTTTCTGTTTGAGATTTGTTATCACAAAGTAACAGCTCAGCTTTGCACTCTTTTACAAGTGAATGCAATTATTCATTCATTCATCTTCTGAACCCGTTTTATCCTCACTCTGGTCATGGGAGTCACTTGGAGCCTATCCCAGCTACTTAAGGGCGGAGGCGGGGTACACCCTGGACACGTCACCAGTTCACCACAGGGCTGAACATATAGAGACAAACAATCACTCTCACATTCACACCTATGGGCAATTTAGATTAAC
>JAPTGW010000002.1:20607451-20618251 GCA_029814545.1 Apogonichthyoides opercularis
TCTAATAATATCAATAATCACACCTCATTCATCTTCATATTTTTTAAGAATAATATTTTTATACATCATTTTGAACTTTTTGTATACATCATTTTGAACTGTTGATGTACCAGTTTGTGATGATTTGTAGAAAACACTTGTCAGCGCATCAACAATTCAGTATCGAAGGTCAAACCCTCCACCGCTAGCCCAGTGGATGAAGCAGGATATTTATGCAGACCTGTCAATTAGAAGGCAGCTCGCAATTAATAACAGTCCAAGCCATGGATTTTGTTACACCTTCAGCTCCTCAATCATTTCTACATTAATTACACCTTTGATGACAAAAGAGGATCACTGTAACGGCAAACCCACGTACTCCAGATTAAATACTTTAGAGGATTATCAACAGAACACGCTTATGTAACTTAAATGTTATGAAAAGCACAACATATTTCACATGTCTGCCTCAGCATGATTTCACATACGCATCAGAGGAAGTAAATGAATAATTTTTCTGTGGCTAAGGGGTGCAAAACCATTCCATATAAGTGAATAAACATTAACGCTTCCTCTTGTTTGGCTGTTGCTTGTGTCTGCTGCAGGATATGGTCATTACGGAGACCTAGTTTGTTTCACATCATAGAATACTGATGCAACTATGTGTTTTATTGCCCATAGTACCACTGATTTAATGAGCTGTGGACATAAGCATGGTGACAGTTCCCTTCAGCTACAGCTAAAAGACATATTTTGCACTCTCAAATGGTGTTATTTCAGGAAACATTTTATTGTGACTGTGTTCCACTAGACTGGAAACGCATCGTACAAGTGCCAGTCTGAGCATGGCACTCACAGATAAAGCTGTGTATCTAGAGGTGTCGCCAGTGCTCAATTGTCTCTTTGTGCTTCGACAGCAGCACAGTTGTCGAGAACAAACAACAGAACAGAGCAAAGAGTCAAAGGGCCTCTGCCTCTTGAACAGCTCCTTCAGTTGGAGGGAAAGATGGGACAGTCTCAGACACGTTACAGGGAAGTTGTTCCTGTTGGGGCTCAGCCGCCTTCTCCGAGGACGGTGTGTGCCCTCCGGCTGGCGCAACCACAGCACACATTCTGCTGTCACCACCAGCACTTCAGCTATCCTGAGAGAGCTATGAGCTACACACCTCCTTACTCACCAAGTCTGTTCAAGAGACCAGACCGGCGGTAAGTGGTGGTGAAGCCGGACTAGAGTTTATGTGGCGTTTGAGACGATGTGACACACTGAGGAAACGTGAGGGGAAGCAGGTGGGGATGCTCCACTCCCTACATTATATCTGTAGGAGCAGTGAAGAGCCTGGATAACCATGACACCTGTCAGTCTGCAGCCGAATTAAAAGTCATGTAAAGGTACTGACTGGAAAAGTCAGTGCCAGAAACTGATACAATTACAGATCATTCTGTTCATGTCAAATCTTGCCTTGTTAAACAGAGAACAAAGTAGAACAAGAAGTTAGGATGCAGCTTTCAACCATAGAAGCTACATTTAAAGACACAGAATCAGGATGTGTTCTGAAATTCTCAGGCAATAACATTTTACAAATTAGATCTATTCCTGGGATTGTTGGTAAACTGAGTTGAATTCTGCTGCTGTGTTGACTGTAAAGAGGCCGTCATAGACTCATTGGATAACCATGTCATTCCTTTTTACACCGTCTGCATGTTTGATGCATTGCGGCCTATCGCAGCAAAATTTATATGACATGCAAGACACGAACAGAAACTGACAGCCTGTTAAATTTATTGGAAAAACATTACAAAACGAAGGCTAAGTATGTTGTGTTGTGTGGAGAATAACAGGTGATGACTGCTTTTGGGTGTCCTTTGTAGAGTGTTCAGTATTCATTGCAACCTCTTGCCCACATGGACGACTTCCTCCGAGACAGCCTAAGGCTGCAGCCGGCACGCCTGTGTGTTCTCAGACCGCAGCCTCATGCACGCCACGCATTCCTAATTGTGGGTGGGCAGATGGGACATGTACAGAGTAAAAAAGACAAACAGCATCCTTTTGACCAGATTAATCGAATGACCTGTGTTTGTGAAATATTGGCCAGCTCTGTGTGGGTCTTCAATCTTCTGCGACAACACTCCACAGAGCTGCTGCTCAAAACAAAAGCTGGGAGGTTGGCGGCATGTCTTTCTTCATGCGCGCTTTCTTCTTCAGCCATTGGTGCAAATGAATCACTGAGTTATGTAATGCGGTTGGCTTTTGTGCAAAGGACATCTGATGGAAATTGTGGCCCTTCGCCTAGCTTTAGAGTGACTCAGTGGATTTGGCACACACCAAACATGGCCAAGCAGTTGGTGTTCCATATAAACACGGACAGATTCATTCTGAAACGTCAAGATATGACAATATTTGCAGTATTTAGAATGTTTTGAGCTATTTATGTAAATATTTTTCATTTGTTAAGATTTCCAAGGAAGATGTCCTTTTTCTTCTTATTTTGGGAATAAAGCAGTCGAGGCAGCTTTAATATCTCTGTTTATACTGTCATTACTTGAGTGAATGTGGCTCATTAGGTATATTTTACTTGCACACTGCAGGAAGGCTTCCTGCTGTCTGTGCATTTTATCTGCTCATCTCAGTTGAGCCACAGGCATTCGCTGTGACTCCTCTCTCCAAAATCGAACTATCTCAGTGGGCAAGGTAATTCTCCAGTTCCTCCTCACCAGAACAGGGCTTGATATTAAACCTGGCAGCTGTACTGTCACAGCACAAAATCTAAGACGACAGGCACTGTGGGCTCTAATACCCAGTCAATGTGCTTTCTGCTTAGCCTTGTTACACCAAAAGTCACCCTTTCCACTCTAATTGTTTTGTTACATAACAGAAATACTTCACCAGACTTAGTCCACGCACCAAGACATTTACTCTGAAAAGACAAAAAAAAAAAAAGAAAAATGAGCCCCCTGTTATTTAGCATTTTTCAGTGCAAGTCCTCTTTTCTTCTACATTTACACTCAATTTGTACAGAAAACCATGTTGCCATGTTCACCAGGGAATTAAAAAAAATAATAATTCTGTTTGACCTGAATCTTCTTTTAAATATAAACCCAGCAGAGGATTTTCATCAACATTATAGACTATTTGCTTGGCTGATAATATTCTATTGGTCACCAGTGCTTTGGAAGAAAATGTATCACACAACAGAGGTTCTCTAATGGAAATGTAATTGGCTTATTATCAATATTTAATCTTATAATTGCAACAACAACTGGGAACATAGTGTGACAGCAGAGAAATGCTGAGCAATTACATTAAAGCTATTAAAACCTGCAGGGACTCCAATGAAAAAACAAGGTCTATTGCTCAATCATAACCACAGTTAGTATTGTTGAGAAAATAACGTGACAGTGAGTATGTTTGTTGTATTGGCTTGTACCATCTAATGTTTATCACACTTTGCTGGAGGCTCAGTGAAGCTGTCTCACAAGTGCAAAAGGTCATGAACCAGCATGTTGCACTAGTTTTTAAGTCAAGTGTACTGTGTAGCATAGTGATTATAGATGATGATTACAGATATGGAAAGAAAAAGAAACAGGCATACATGTCTATGTGACCTTAAACTATGCTTTGCAATTTAGGCTACTGCTGAAAATTATAAATCATAAAATGTGGATAAAAATAATTAAAAGTATACATGGTAGCGTGGATGATCCTTGAGACTTTTCCATATATTTTCCAAGCAGAACAAACAACCTCTAATTACCGGAAGTGTTGGAATTATGACAGCATTAGAAGATGTACGGAAATTCCCCAACACTGTGGAGACACAAGTCCAGTCCTTTACCAGCCAGTGTACTATATGCATTCACCACTAGAGGGTGATAGAGTTTGGGCATTGACTGAAAGGAAATTTACCAAGAGGATGGAAAAATACTTAAGCAGAGCACATATGCACATGTATGTAGGCAGTAACAAACAACAACAAAGTGAAAGGAACATAATGTTCGTCTTTATTATATCCGTAGAAATGTACAAGAATGAAATGGACGATAGTACATAGTGTTTTTGAAATGGAAATGATAATAATAAAAAAGTAATAAATGTCACACACAGTGATGATTATTTTCAGGTTAAAACAATGTTTTTTTTTTCCTTCTTACTAAATGATGTGACATGCATTACATGAAAAATACACTTTACATAGGGTTTTATGGGTTAATGGCTAAGTCGATTTTTTTTTTCTTTTTCAAGAGACGTGTCTGTGCAGAACTGTTGTTGGGACTGTTTTGTTGGCTGTTGTCATGTTCGTGTTATTGAGTACAGATTTCGGTCTGTGGGTTAACTGTAGAGAACACAGAAGTTCAGAAACAGGGCAGAGACGGTGCTGCATTCAAGTTCCTCTTTAGGTTAGTTATTTGGACCAGAGCTTTGTTTTGCTGCCTTTTGTCTGGACTGTAGCTAAAAAGTAAGGGAAATATTGAAAAATAAACAAAGTACTAATAATAAACAAGTAATAAACAAGTACTCATGCTGCACTTAAAAAAGTTACTGCACAAAACTTTTTGTGTAAGGGGCAAGTTCGTTGTTTTTACATCACTTTTTTTTTTTTGTTCTTTTGCACGTCAAAAAAAATCTCCCGATATAGAACTAAATAAATGAAAACTACTAAAATAAATTAAATACTTGACTTGGAACAACATTCTGAATAGTACTTCCTTATTGTTGACCCCTTTTCATGAGTTTTATTCAAAAAATAATAATAATGATACTTCTAATAATAATAATAACTTATTCGACTAATCACGCTCCTATAACGTGCACAAAAGTCCTAATTCCAGTTTTCTTCCTCCAACCCGGTAGGCGTCACAGACTGCGACCCGCCAACTCATTTGACTAATGTATGCACGCGTCAAGTGACGTCAGTGCGCGAGCCATTCATATACGCGCCGGTGGCAGAAATAGAAACAGACAGTCGCTCGTGAAAAGCAGCGAAGCTCAAAGTCAGACACTGCACTGCACTCAGCCCTTAGCAGAGTTAGTGCATCGCGATTCAACTACACCAAAAACCAATTCGGATCTACTGCTTAGACCTCACCAATCGCAAACGTGGCGAGAAGTATCATCCAAACGAGTCTGGTACTCAATATGAGCACGGAGATGTTCGCTAAAACACCAATGGAGGTGGCCGTCTACCAGTTGCATAACTTCTCCATCTCTTTCTTCTCCTCACTACTCGGAGGAGACGTCGTATCGGTCAAACTTGACAACAGGTAAATACATGCGAAGTACACGTTAATACTTAAGTCGACTGCTTTAACGCATGATCCTATTCCGAGTCAAACAGGCCTTTTGTCTCTAATGATGCGTTCAATGACCTATGTGCAAAAACTAGTGTGTATGAACAGCCACTCATTGTACGATACTTTATGTTATGGATCTGTGCTGCAGTGAATTTGCACTTTGAACTGATACGTTTGCTGCTGGTTTTATTGTCTCATGCTCTGTGTACATTCACCCAGTACTTGCTACACTTTAACCCAGATATAAAAGCAATCCAACGTGCAGTTTATACTTTACAGAAAGTAAAGCAGATAATAGCTGGGTAAACGGTTTCCCTTTCTGTTTTAGAAGGTTTCTATTTCGTTCATAGACCACTGAAATCAGAAAAAAAAACCTATCACGCTTCTCCTGTTGGAAGTTTCACAGTGACCTGGCATTACTTTAAAGTAGTTTTGTCTTTGAACAGTTAATTTACCATGGCTTTTTCTTCTCCTCTGCAGTGCCTCTGGTGCTAGCGTTGTGGCCATTGACAACAAGATTGAACAGGCAATGGTAAGTTGAAATAACACAGTTCACATCAAATATGTGAATGCATTCTGCACTAAACATGTAGTGTATGAAGGGATGCATTTAAATATGCATGTCCAAAATGTTTGTCAGTTAATACTTAATAACCTGCAAATACATTGTTGTATTCTACAAACTTTACTAATAATTCCAAATAGTTTGTTGTTGAAATGGTTAGAAGCAACAAATCTTTGAAAAAGAAATGTCATTTTCTTTGTGCAGTCTTTTTGAATGTTGTAGTAGCTAATAAATCAAGGCAGCACGAGACACAAACCAGAGAACTAGTACAGGTAATGACAGTAGGAAGACCGTAAATCCAGACACATAGTAATTTACCACCACAACATTACCGAAAACACCCTTCAGTCAAACACTTGCACTATCTTGCTAAAAACCAATCTCTGAAAACAGTCCAAAGGAGTAAGAGATGACAGCAAACCTCATCAGTCTTTCAGCAAAAGCATCAGCTGTGCAACCAAGCAGAACAGCCTTAAATCTTATTACAGCTTGTGTTTTTTATCTTTAAACTGATCTCTCTCTCTTTTGTGTCATGACAGGATCTTGTTAAGAACCACCTGATGTACGCGGTGCGTGAGGAAGTGGAGATCCTCAAAGAGCAGATCAAAGAGCTGGCAGAGAAGAACAACCAGCTAGAGAGGGAGAACTACCTGTTGAAGAACCTGGCCAGTCCAGAGCAGCTGGAGAAGTTCCAGTCTCGCATCCCTACAGACGTACTGTTACCTCTGGACAATCAGGCCAACCAGCTGACCCCAGACCAGCACCAGACCTGCAACCACAGCACTGGCTCTGCTGTATAAGTGGCTCTGCCTTGGGGCGGGCAGAGCCACTGTCTCCTAACAGTAATGGACCTCCATTTTAACGGAAGCGTTATAAATTCGCCGCCGCTGAGAAACCTTCAAGATATGAAGGAGGAGCATCGGGGCTGTAAATGATCGATGGGACATAAAAGAACTGTTGACACTGATAAGCACAAAACCAGACCTAGAGATGCTCTGACTGATGTGGTGTCAGGCCCGTCCACCGATACCGTCCAACTCTTTGTCGTAGTCTCTCTTTGTAGACAACAGTGCTAATAGCGAGGGGACTGAGTAGACGCGATGAGCACTTTCTTCCAGACAGAGGGGGACTTTCCCTGCCTAGCCAAACTCTTCTAACAATGCCCCTTCACTCTAGAAAGGGGTTAGAGGAGGTGTTGATAGGGCTGGCCCTGCAGGTGCTAACTTGGACAGTAGGAGGGTGGGGGCTGCTCTTTGTGTCACCCAGAGGAGACCCATCTGAGGCAGTCCTCCATGTCTCAATGAGAAAAGCCCCATCATGTGGATTTGTCCCATCTTGAAATACAAGTTTCATGGACTCTCAGCTACACATTTCAGTCACATAACAAGGACCTTTCCTGTACCCACAATGTATTGCGCATGTTTTCATGTACATTTAAGCATAACAAAAATAATCATCAGGATAAGCTAAGGCAACAGAGGTGGAGGTTAATGCAGTATAGCCTATTAGAGCAGGTTAACGGCTGCAGTAGACTAATCAGTATACTGTAATGAGTCATAAAACATAATCTTGTATTGTCTGCAGTTGGGGCTTGCTGCTTTTGGGGGAAAATAATCCTGCTATATTTTCTTTTTTTTTGTGATTTTTGAACAAAAATCAGTTGTTTATGAAATAGGAGTAATGTACAGCGGTCTTGAAAGATTATTTTTTTGTATACTAGGGAGGACAGGCATATCTGCCCACCTTATTTGCCGAGCTCTCCAAAAGAACTACAGTGTACATAATACTGAAACGTCCTAGAGTAAATGTAGTAGAGAGGGCGAGCAAGCAGATGCCTGCATCTCTCACTGCTGATGCACTCCTGATTTTTAGCAGTGTTGCCCAGTGTCTGGTCTGTTTGATGCTCAGATGCCAGATTGAAAACGATGGCATGACAACAGTGCCTGTCTGTAGTAAGAGAGGAATATTTTCACACTGAGCTCTGTTGTTGTTTGCTAGCTACCAAAGACTTTGCCTCTTGATTTTTCTTACAACAACAGAAGCAAACCAGGACCATGTGTAAAACTTCACAGGGAGAAGCGTTGTTAGTGAGTGCTAATGTTTCTATGTGATTTTTGTAAAGATAACGGTATTGTTGCTGTAAAGTATCCACAAAAGGGTTGTTCACTATGGTGTATGGATACGACTGCACATTTGCAATAAACCTTATGTTTACATAATGCAATACACTCCTACTTTGTCTTCTTTATCAAGTGCATCCACTTTGTTCATGCTACACAAATACACTGCATTTATTACATTAATTCAAACATTGAAGTTCATAGATAGATACTTTTTTCATCCCAGCAACAAATTCACATACCTAAAATACATCACAGAGACTCTCCAGGAAAGTAAATTGATCATTCAAGAGTGGAACACAGACAAAATATTATGGTTTGTTGTATAATTTAGTTGCTACATATTCTTGAAGCTTTCTACATTAATACAGCGAGAAGAAATAATGTCATTATTGACTTTCAAGCAGTGTTTTGGTGGTTACACTTTTTACGGAGTAGCGAGGTTTATTTCCTAGAAATCGAGTTAAGAGTCACAGATAAAGTGTCAGGGAAAAACATGCAGAATGATTTCATTTTCTGGTTTTCAAACAAGACAACCACTGTGAAATGCCACTTATTTGAATTTGAGTAAACAACATATTGTCCCTTAACAAAATCTGCATCGCATTCCTGGATTCACTTCAGCACAACATCTTTGAATATTAGACACTGATTCCATTCTGTTCAGCTGTGTGAGCCCAGCGTTTACACGGTCAGTCTAAAAAAAACATGTGATTTGTAAAATTAAGTACTGAGTCTCAAAAAGGAGTTTTCAAACGGTCTGGCGGCTCCTCAGACAATGGAAACATTAAAATCTCTCTTACTCCACGAAACTATAAAGAAAAAGTCATAATAGCAGAAAGTTTACAAACTTTTCACTTTTTTCCAATTTCCAAAAGTAGGCGACCACTAATGACAGTGAAGTAATAACAGCCATGTTGCCAGTGAATTGGAAAAAAGCAGTTTGCCCTGGTAGCGTTTCCCTTCAGACAGATTGGCAGCCAGTCAGTTCAGCCTGTGTGTAATAAGATATGTTGTGGCTTCCCTGGAGCGTAGACTAGGCTCACATCCATCTAATGTTGAGAACAGAGGCTGTGCACAGGCCTTTGGAAAGCCCAGAACCATCCCCACAGATAAAAACAGCACTACAAAAACTGTATCTGCTCACTTTTGCACATCAAATAGTGGTCTCTCCTGCTGTTTCATGTCAGAACAGCCTACTTATTGTGAAGCCAATGGCCCAGATCAATATACCTGCCCCGAAGAGTGTTCTGCATTTAATTAGCGGCAAGAGGGACGTGCAGGGTATTGACTACGGAAGGTATTTGTTTAAACATGCTTAAAGGAGAGGGACAAGCTTTTAATGGAGGTTTTGCACAAGATAATCAGAGTCAGTCAGTGACAAGAGGCTGCAGGCATGAGGCAGACCGTAGTGCAAAGAGCTGATGCAGATGCTCACACTATGGAAAATTCAGCTGTGTGTGCATGACACAGGCTCTAAAGGCCTGATTTTATACCATATTCCTCGTACTTCATGTGTCTTTCTATTTTGGGATACTGAAGCACTGTGTCCCAGAGTCCTTCAAGTCCATGTGGCTTTTATTTGAAAACAACGCCAGTAAATCTCTAGTCATGCTTAACAACTGAAACAAATCAGGGAGATATTTCTAAGGACATTTTTGCATTTTTGCCAGCATCACATTTGTCGCTGGCTGTTTCTTCAAATGTGTGTTTTTGTTTGGTGTTTCTATGTTATTGGTATAAATAAAATAAGAGTCTATGTGTTGTGTGACTGGACATATCCATTCAGTTTTAGCATTTGGATAACTCTGAAGCACATACTGTATGTAGATGACACAAAAGGAAGGAAAGAGTTGAAAGAAACAGTTAATCTTTACAGTTTAACACTGTTCAAACCAATACTTTACTAATTAAATAATATAACTGTAACATATTTCCTGCTTTGAAACCCTATCAGACACTGCTCTCAGCCTTTAGTTAATATCTCACAAGATCATGGTGCGGAATGTGTCACCATTCATTCGTTTAAGGAATAAAGACTTGTACCCTTGTATGGATAGAAACAACACAGAAGTTCTGAGTCACTGAACACAATGACTCCAGATCCATTTCTAGAAAGTGCAGTTAAATATTAAGAGCGTGGGAAGAGCCTTACGTAGGTGTGGAACTAAACTTCTGATTGGAGTTTTCTTGCAACGCGGCAGCTGCAAGAAGAGTTTGTGCAGGATTACAGTGTTATGCAATGAAAAAAAAAAACACATCTGTTTCAGATGAAAACCCAGGGATTGTGCTGGAATAAGCAAGCTCTGCCCTAAATGTGGTTAAGTTTGCATGCATGGGTATAATTTTGTCTGACTGCTATTCATGCAGACATATACAACTTCAGAGTCCTCAACATGTCAGCATATGCATTATGTTAACATTAAAGACAGAAGCAAATGACACACATGTTTGATCTTGGTTGAATGTCGTGTACTGTGTATTTCCTGTGTTATGAACAAGGAGCTGATGTACTTTCCAAAAAAAACGGTTCAAAAGGACTGCAAATTGCTGATGACAGATAGTTACGTAATATGTAAAATCTACCATTAAAACTGTCTTACATAACGAAGACAGCAGGAAAACACGAGATTGAAAATATCTCCAGTGACATAACATCTTAAATACCTTAAAACAAAACTTGAATAAGTTTAATTTAGTGTAATATGTTCAAATGCGGGCGGCACGGTGGTGCAGTGGATAGCACTCGTGCCTCACAGCAAGAAGGTCTGATGGTGGGACCTTTCTGTGTGGAGTTTGCATGTTCTCCCCGTGTCTGCGTGGGTTCTCTCCGGGTACTCCTGCTTC
>JAPTGW010000002.1:21107298-21121408 GCA_029814545.1 Apogonichthyoides opercularis
CCTTTTTTTTTTTTTTTTTTGCTGAAAATTATTTGATTCATATAAATGAGTAGAAATTTCATAAAGTAGAGAATATTGCGTTTCCTAGAGAGCGGTTTCTGGTCCCTTGTTATTTCAGGTATGTATGCGTTTTCATCACCAGCTGTACATTGTTTGTGTGATGGCTGTCATCCATGTTTGCCTTTCACTGAAGAAAACGGCCATTTAATTTCAAGAAAGCAGCCTTATGAATATAAACCAATATCTTGAGGAAAATCATATGAGGTTAATAAACACTCAGGGGGTTGGTTGACCTAAACACACAGTGGGATATAAGCAGAGAAATTATATTAGTTGTTAAATATATTGAGCTGAAATGCACATGGGAAGCTGGTAAGAGGTAAACAGAGCTATGCATTGGTGGCTTTACCCTGTAGCCCTAACAGTGTAAACTAAATGCATTTTAAACACCAATAATGTAGCTCTCCTGCTGCTTAAAAAAATGCTCTCAACATGAAATTATTAACACTGTAGAGACAAACACCAAGCTTACATGGTCACCAATATGATTATTCTGGAAGTGATGAAATGTAGTTGTTAGGGATTTATACCATCTGATTTAATTTATGAATTAATCAAAATATGAGCTATTAATGAGGATACTTTCATTACCCCTGTAAGTGACTGAATCTACTAACTGGTGGAAAGCAGTCAATATTTAATGCTACCATATATTGGCATGGAAGCCATTATAGAGTGTGACTCTTTCATCATCTTCCAGTGACCCACTTGGATTTTGGCGTGTGGGGATCTTGCCCTTTGGCAGGAGAATTTTGCACAAATAAAACAAAAAAAAAAAGTAGAACCAACGTATGAAACTAATTGGCACCCAGCACAGGAAAAGCTATTAGTGTACAATGTGAGGTGATGATAAACTGATCTGCTCTCCATTCTGTCTTTGGGGTTTATCATAGACGTCTTTGAATACAAATAGTCAACTGGTAGCTGTTTAAATTTGTTGTTGGAGGAAAACACATTCATCAGGATGTAATGGAGTTATGATTAAATTTTACTAATTTGACTGATGGTTGCTCCCTCAATAAATAATTCCACATCTTTGTCTCCCTCAACCGCAGTTACACCGAACAGCGTTCTTATCGTACTGTGTATGTTTACACACATGGGCATTCATGAAATATTTGAGAGCTCAATTGTTTACATTCAGTACAAATGAGGCTCTCCATTAATAGCTGCTGTCAAGCCCTACAAACTCCAAGAGTGTGTGGTTTTCTGTGTGTTCATGCAAGAAAGCACCAGTGCTCAAAGCTCAGTTCTGCTGCCTCCAAACCAGCTGAAGTCTAGCTCTAAGGTGCAGTTCAGAGGTACTACTGCACCATTTTTCCACACATATGAGTGTTATTTTCTTTTCTTTCTTTTATTTGTAGCCTGCGAACAAACTTTGAAAGCAAACTATTTTATCCCAATAGTGAACCCCGGTATGAAATGGTTCATTACGACAATGAAATGGATAGACAGAATTTGTGAACTGCTAACCTTTTCATGTCCGCTTGCTCAGTGGATGTCATAAAAGGTTAATTGTGTAAAACAGCTGTTAATTTGCTCTCAAAGACACAGGAAGGATGTGGGCTCATAACTAGTTAGGATGGTCAAGGTCAAGATGAAAACTCTCCGTGAGGGAAAATAGTACTAATTACAGCAGAACTTGAATGCCATGTATTTCTCTGTATTGACACCGTGCGCTCTGTCTCTTTCCCCCTTTTTTTTTCCTCTGCCCTCTCTCTTTTATAACAGAATTGCTGCTGTAGAAGGGAAGCTCCGACTTATTCTTGAGTATGGACTTAGCACGTCAGACTCATGTGCTGGTGGTCTTGCTCACCTGTGTGGTCTTGCTATGTGGGGCCCAGGAGAGGGACTACACGGTGAAGGAGGAACAGCCGGAGAACGTACGCATTGGGAACCTGCGCAAAGACCTGGACCTCAACCTAGACCCAAACATCAGACTGTCCTCACCGCTGCAGTTCAAGCCTGTATACAAGACAGGCGATGTGCCTTTGGTGAGAGTGGAGGCCAACACGGGGGAGATTTTTACCACCAATCACAGAATTGACCGGGAGAAGCTGTGCTCAGGGGTCTTCGCTGAGAAACGCTGCTACTATGAGATTGAAGTGGCCGTGCTGCCTGATGAGATCTTTCGACTGGTCAAGATCCGCTTCCTGATTGAGGATGTGAATGACAATGCACCCCTTTTCCAGTCCACTGTTATAAACATATCCATCCCAGAGAACACAGCCATCAACACCCGATACCCTGTGCCCTCGGCATTTGACCCTGATGTTGGGATCAATGGGATCCAACATTATGAACTGGTCAAGGTGAGGATAACTTACAACCATACAAACACAAAATCCTTAGGTATTTTTACTGTTCAGCATCGACTCTTTTTAATGTAATAGAATTATGTTTTCATTCAGTTGCATTTTCCAAACCCATAGAGGCCATACTATTATGTTCAGTTTAATTACACTGACTACTAATCAGCATAAAATGGTGTATATGGAAGCTGTAAGGAACAGAAGAGCATTCACAATGACTGTTATAAAGATGTGTGTTTACAGTCTTATTCTGTGACTGCAGTGTAGTGTCAAAAGCATTTACATCTGTACAACTAATATATTTTTTTTAAATGAAGCCCTTGGGTCTACATTTATTAAACAAATGTCAGTGACAAAGTAGTTTTATGTTAATGCCTAGCCCAAATCTGAATGTTACATTGATGCTTCTGTAAATGTCCAAATGACTCTTCTAAAATCAGATCTGTAAGCTTTAGCCCATACACACCCCTGTCCTAATCCAAAACTGTCCACACAGCGGTATAATGTGTAGCACTGGCAATACAGAATTAAAAACCAAATCCTCTTTTATCTGATACATTCCCTTGTGCAGTTTGTTGCCGACTCATCATCTGCACAAACTACTTAATAAACAAAAATAGCCATATACCTGATGCTGAATTATTTAGTGAAGACTCTCACATACTCACTCAAATACGACTGAAGCTGATTGAGGCCATTACACTATGATTGTAATCTCAAAGTCTAAAACTGAACTAGCCATTTGCAGAAATTAATTAGGTTCAACAGGGAATGAGTGAAAGATATTGATAGTGAAAGATACCAGCCTGAAGCTTCATAACAGTGGAACGGCCTTCAAGGATCTGATTTGCTTTATGGACTTAATAGAATAAATAGCTTTTAGTAGAATTAACAGGCTAATTTGGAAATGCATCTAAATAACTACTACAACAATATTGTTGATAAAATAAACACCATTAGAGTTAGGCACATTTAGACAGATAAAATCCACCAGAAAGCATTAAACTTCAACAGTTTTTTTTCATTCTCCAAATGGTTCAATGTGACTGCAGATGTATATTAGTGAGTAAACAGTTAATTGAGAAAGCCCTGACAGACTGCTTGGCTTACAGCATGCCACCTGTCCTCATGTCTCTCACTGCCACATTAGTTGACTGAGTAGTTGACTATTTTTAATCAGCACACAGACTCATTTAACTGCAGTTTTTCATCCTATACAGTTAGAATGCGATTCTAATTTTCATCTATACATATTTTGCAAACCTGACATGCCGCTGTAAAGCCGTGGTGTAGATCTATAAAGTTAATACATTTTGATCCTATGATGAAATATTACCCATTTTTTCATGAACACATCACAAAACCCCTCAGTGTTTTATATAGGCCGTTACTATTTCCATATGCTTTATTTCATTATGAGAGAAGGTTGTAAAAGGGAGACGTTTTCCTCATGTAATTTCAGAGAACATGTAGCAGAAAATGCAGACGCAGCATGTAGCACATATTCAATTCCCAGCAACAGGTTACATGTGCAGAACATAGTTCGTTAAAGCAAGTAAGAAGAATCCACTGTATTATGCTAATAAGTGTCTCATGCAGAACTAGGAAAAGCTTTTGTTCATCATCTAATTGGTTCACTATTAAACTGCAGTGCAATACTCTCTGTTGCTTAATGGAGTCGGTCCTAAATTCAGAGAACGCAGGATAATATGCATTCTTCATTTATAGTCTAGACAACACTCCATGTGTTGTGGATAGATGACTATGGGAGGTGTCACTAGCTTGTGCAAATGAATTGTTATTAAAAAGTGAGATTCATGCACACTAGGGGAAAATCTAAACATAATGAATAAGGGAACGTTGCTGGGTTTGAGAGCTTGGTGCAAGGGAGAAATGACAAGTCCATCTCAGAGTCTCAGATGAAGTTAACACTTGGTTTGAGTGAACAGAATCACTGCTGTGTGTGTCTGTCTGGAATACAAATTTGCATTTTTAAAGAGTCTCCCCACTGCCAAGGTCTCTCCAGCGCAATGTCCTCAATTGTTCATGCCTGGAAAATCACCAACCAAATGGTCTGCTCATTATTATGATCATCTGCAATCATTTTCTTTGCCCTTTTCATTGTAAAGCTTGTGAAAAACCCCATCTTATGTAGTGGTTGTAATATCTACTGCAGGAAATTCTTCTCAGAGCATCCTTGGCAAAAAGTACCTGATTTAGGTCTTCTCATTATATTTTTGTAGTACTCAAGATAAATTTACCTGTGTTGCAAATTGCATATTAGTAAAGCACATAAATGTTAAAGGAACCACAGACATTTTCAATCTGTAGTATCCTTTATTTCAGAAGTGCAGTAGAAAGCCAAGGGTTTAGAGGGGAAGAAATGTGCAAGCATTTCCTAGAATAGCTCTTGGCCGCTAAGCCACCTCTGGACTATCTTTGTATGTTCCTCTGAGATTTGCCTCAGAAGCTCCCTCAGAATGATAGTTTGCCCAGTTTTCTTGCGCAGCGCAGAATATGATGCTGAAATTGCTACTATTGTGTGCCATACTCAGTGGCCTTCCATTTAACGTGTAGCATGTCTGAGTTGTCCACACACACACACACACACACCCTCTGAAAGAAAACACTGCATCCTCTTTTTAAAAGAAACATTTTCAAAGCAAAGTGGGACAAAAAGACAATTTGATCTTGCTTCAGCAGAACATGTAATGGCTGGTAATCATACTCTGAGTGAAACCATCAGGGCCATCAGCGTAGCGCAGTGGTGTGTTACGTCACCTGAGCTGCAAGTAGGGCGTCCTAAGAAATGGCCAAGGTCAGACAAAGCAATCACATGCATGAATGAGGAGGATTTCCCCCATGAAAGAAGATTCTATCACTTACATATTCTGTGGATAACTCAGGCTGGGGCAGAAACATGCTCAAGACTAAAGGAAGATCTGCTGCTACTTGTACTGTGTATCTGGGCTGTTTGCAGTGGCCTCTTCCCTTATTTCAGTGATGTATTATTTTCCAGCATCACACACTACATTAATCCAAGTAGCATCTATGTCAGCATCTTCAGTCACATTTAAGGTGGGCATCTTGTTCAAGTCATTTTGTGGAGATCAATGTAGTGCTGCTGGCTAGGCTATGCCTCACTGATTAACTGGATGATGAAGTGGATGTCTGTATTTTGGTTGGGCAGGCAGGAGGGCTCTTAGATTTAACCTATTGCCACCTATTTTTTCCTGTGAGGCTGTACAATCTACTTGGTTTCTACAAGCTTCTCTGAAATATACCTGAGATGTTTAAGTGGATGGAGTGGTCTTTTTGCAGGTACTTAAATTCTGATTTTGAATGCCTTCATTTCTTATTCTAGCTTTGATAAATTTATTCAAGCTCCATTCCAAAATAGCAAGAAAACAGAATAATGCATTGCTAGCTGCCTATAGGCAGTGACTGGAGTGTCTGGGCAGAAAGCTTGTTGTCAAGCATTTCCAGTTTTCATTAGCATCCTATTTTGACACCTTATCCTAGTCTAGGGTTGACAAAAAGAGACAAACAATTCCCAGCTTCTTTTGTCTTAATTATATGCATGAGATCATGGCCAGGGGCTAAAGTGGATAAGGGATAGAGAGAAAGAATTAGGGAGGAATAAGAGAGAGGGATAGCGAGAGAGTGAGTTTCTATCAGCATTATAAAAAGGTGCTATAACCTGTGATGAATAGCCCTCCCCAGTTAGCCCTATCCATGGGCATCACCGTGACTGGAGTCCTCCTGATATATTCACATCCCAATCTCAGTCTCCTCTGAGTTTTAATAAGGTCATCAACTTGACTGAAAGATGCATCCACTGATAATCTAAGGCACTGTTTGCTGAGCGGAGTTCAGAGTCATCCTTCCCTCATCATCAGCCACTTCTCCTTTTGTCAGTATCTCTCAGTCATTTTCATCTAAATTAACACACTTTGATTAGATTATATTCCATACACATTCCACTTATACTGTGGTCTGCCTCTGAACGCATAGAGACTTGTGGCCCATTAAAATGTAATGACCCAAAGTTCAAGAAGACATGCACCTCCTGTTCAGTGTATGCATGGTGAGAAACAGTCAATGTGGTAAAATGTGCACACCTAATGAGTTTTAGACAGCTTTGTCCTTCTAACTTGCATATGAGTTTCCACTGAGTGATTTAGTAGCATTTGGCCTTTTCTTAGCCTGCCCTAGATCTTATCACAATACACTAGACTAATTTTGCATTCAGGAAGATGCACAGCCTGAGAGATAGCTCTCTTCAACTTATTGAAATGCGCTGTGTGCTGTCTTGTCAGTTGTAAAATTGTGTGAAACCAAGACAAAAGCATAGAAGAAATGCTGGCTCATAAATCATTGTGCAGCATTCCCTTTGACACATCCTAACTCAACATCCTACTATTAACACTGGGCTTTGCCAAATATCAGTGTGCAGATATTCAACTACTGTTCCAATATCTATGAACTATTCAAACAAATGTGGATTGAGCAGCTCTGTGTGGATGAAGTAGTGCTTAGCAATCAAGCCCCCAGACTTGGACCTTCCAGCTTTGCCAGAAATAGTTCTGTAATGTGCATGAAGCATCAGCACAGTTCCATCCATGAGACAGTTTCTGTACATCTTCCTGCATAGTTAATATGCCATGGCTGTGTATCCCTATATGACTTCTGCTTGCCAGAAGGATTACAAAACAAGGTCTTAAAGATCATTGCTGCAATGCTGGCTGTTTTAAGTAGTTCTGTCAATCATGACAGACATTCCCTCAGCAAGCAGTTTTTCTCAATCATTTACATGCTGTGCAGCACGTTTCCTTGTGTTGGCTACAACCTGCGTCGGCATAAGGGTGGTTGTAGTGCAGATTTTAAAATCTACTGAGGAGTTCCGTACCAACATTTTGGTTAAAATGTTCCTTACTTGAACAAGGAAAATGTATATATCTTAATCTCATTTGATAACTGTGCCTAGACAGAGTAATCTCTTCCAACATTATGTGCAGCATGAAGCTTATCTCTTTAAAGAGGATGCTTTTTCTTGTTTTACCATGAAACTGCTTCTGACTGAAAGAGCTTCAAAGGGCTTCTTTGTTTCATAATGTGCATGCAGCTCATTCATGGGCTTGATCTTCTTCTTATCCCCCCACCCCCCACACTCCGTCTTTCTCTGGTTTTCTGTCACTTGTCTCTCTCTTCCTTCCTTTCCTTCCTCTGTCTTGTATTATGGAAACACGTATGGATTGAGACCATGCGTACCCCGTCTATAATTGTAAATATTAGCAGAACGTTTTGGGGTGAAATGCCATTAGGCTTATTAACCAATGCCAGTTCCCCTTAGTTCTCATGAGAATTACATTTGTTTTCATATATTATGTGCCATTTGAACAAAGTCGTTTTCTAATATGCAGGATTTTCACTCACCTATTCTGTTTTTCTAGACTTGAAATATATTTAAAACAAGCTGTGTTTCCATTTCCAAATGTTTCCTGTTATAAAGTTAAAATGTTCCTTACTTGACACAAGAAGGTAGAATGAAATCTCCTTTAAGTATGAATAGCAGAAATTTGGGGAAAACACTAAGGAGGCAAATTGATTTCTTAAAGTATTTGCAAAGAGGGGTTAAAGGGTTAATTTACTACAACAATTAGTAGATTTTCTGAAAACTAATTGACATTTGTTACATGTCAGAGGCATGTGCTGTAGTGGATGTATGAAGTCACTAAAACTAGTAGAAATAAGTTGAAAATGACCGTGTTTGAAAATGCTTTTGATTTACTGCTACCTAAATTAATTTGGAGAGCAGAGCCAAAAACCAGCTGCTGTGTTTAAGAATGTCCAGGACTGTTTAATTTGAGCTTGACATTCATCACTGCCGGAAAGCCTGAACCTAAGAAGGTTACAAATGAACCTGAGTAACCTAAGTAAGGAAATACCTCGACAGTCTGTTTGACATTCTAAGATAAGTGAAGAGTCTTGACTCACCAAAGCAAGAACAAGAAAACTTAGCCTTATACGTCAGTATAGCTAAGTGTTCTTTCTTCCGTTATTAGCTAATTAAAATGTCCTATGGCTATTCTTAATCATGGTAATGTCTTACTTATGCTAGTTTGTTTGGCATCTCCATCACCTGCTCTGTCCTTACACATTTGAGTGGTATGAAATTAAAATAAATAAAATAATCACCAGCCAAAGCAGTTGTAAATCAAAAGAGACCAAAAACCAAAGCATCAAAATATTTAAAAAAGTGTTGCATGTGCTGTTGCATATTCATATGAACAGCTACAAAACAGATTAAAGTAACCCAAAATATTATCTCCTTTTTGCAGAGTGTCAGCGAGTTTGGTTTAGACATCATTGAGACGCCTGAAGGTGACAAGTGGCCGCAGCTTATCGTTCAGCAGAACCTGGATCGAGAGCAAAAAGACACCTTTGTAATGAAGATAAAGGTAGAAGATGGTGGAAACCCTCCCAAATCCAGCACTGCCATTCTCCAAGTCACCATCTCTGATGTCAACGACAATCGTCCTATCTTCAAAGACAGTGAGCTGGAGGTCATGGTGCCTGAGAATGCCCCCATGGGAACGTCAGTGGCTCAGCTTCACGCCACAGATGCAGACATGGGTTCCAATGCGCAGATCCACTTCGCCTTCAGCAACCAGATTTCTGCCTCAACCAAACGCCACTTTGCTATTGACAGCTCTACAGGACTGATCACTGTGAGGCAGCCGCTGGACAGGGAGGTAACTCCTGTCCATAAACTCATCGTGCTGGCCAGTGATGGCAGCTCTACCCCCTCTAGAGCCACAGTGATTGTTAATGTAACAGATGTAAATGACAATGTTCCATCCATAGACACTCGTTACATTATCAACCTGGTTAATGGGACTGTTCTGCTCTCTGAGAATGCACCTCTGAACACCAAAATAGCCCTAATTACTGTTACTGACAAGGATGCAGATCTTTATGGCAAAGTAGCGTGCTACACTGACCATGATGTTCCTTTTCGGCTGAAGCCTGTCTTTAATGATCAGTTCTTACTAGAGACAGCTGCCCCACTCGACTATGAGATGACTCGAGAATATGCAATTAAGATAGTGGCTTCGGATAGGGGGGCTCCTCCTTTGAACACTTCGGCTATGGTTTTAATTAAAATCAAGGATGAAAATGACAACGCACCAATTTTTCCCCAGCCGGAAATCCAACTTTCCATACCGGAAAACAATGACCCTTCTACACAGTTAATAAAAATCAGTGCCACTGATGCAGACAGCGGACATAATGCTGAGATTATTTACACTCTTGGCCCTGATGCACCTGATGGGTTTAACATAGACAGACGGTCAGGAATTCTCTCTGTTGGCAAACGGCTGGACAGAGAGAAGCAGGAGAGGTATTCATTCACTGTCATAGCGAGGGACAATGGCTCAACGTCCCTGCAGAGCAATGTCACTGTCAGGCTAATCGTCCAGGACCTTAATGACAACAATCCCGCTTTCACACACCCTGAGTATAACTTCTATGTGCCTGAGAATCTGCCTCTCTATGGAACTGTGGGGTTAATCACAGTGACAGATGCAGATGCTGGGGATAATTCTGTTATAACATTGTCCATTTTGAATGGAAAAGATAATTTCATCATCGACCCACAGACTGGTGTGATCAAACCTAATATTACCTTCGACAGGGAGCAACAAAGCTCTTACACATTTATGGTCAAAGCAGTTGATGGAGGGCAACCTCCAAGCTCCTCCTATGCCAAGGTCACCATCAATGTAGTTGATGTAAATGACAATCGTCCTGTATTTGTCATCCCGTCCTCCAATTACTCATATGACCTAGTGCGAACCACTGCTACCCCTGGTGCTGTGGTCACCAGAGTGTTTGCTATTGACAATGACACAGGTATGAATGCTGAGCTGCAGTACAGTATTATCAGCAGTATCATCATCACATCTAGGGTCTCTCCTCGAGGTCTTTTTGCTATTGATAAAACAACGGGTAACATAACACTGCAGGAGAAAATAGTGGCTGCTGATCACGGACTGCATAGGCTGGTAGTCAAGGTCAAAGATCTAGGCCAGCCTGAGTCGCTACACGCAATTGCACTTGTTCACCTGTTTGTCAATGACTCCGTGTCAAATGCCACCTTCATCCAAGAGCAGCTGCGAAAAAGTATGGAGACACCCTTGGACCGTAACATAGGCGACAGTGAGGTAACACCTCAAGCCAATGGATATGTGATTGTTGTCATAGCTATCATAGCAGGGACAATGACTGTCATCTTAGTGATATTTGTGACCGCCTTGGTGCGGTGTCGGCAGACCCCCAGACATAAAGTGGTGCAGAAAGGAAAACAGAGCGGTGAGTGGGTGTCACCCAACCAAGAGAGCCGTCAGATTAAGAAAAAGAAGAAGAGAAAGAAGCGGTCTCCAAAGAGCCTCCTTCTGAACTTTGTGACCATTGATGAATCCAAGCCTGATGACCCCACCCATGAGCATGTTAATGGTACACTGGATCTCCCTGTGGAGTTAGAAGAACAGACCATGGGGAAGTACAACTGGGCCACCACGCCGACAACCTTCAAACCCGACAGCCCAGATTTAGCCAAGCATTACAAGTCTGCATCCCCCCAGCCTACATTTCAAATCAAACCGGAGACTCCAGTGGCTCCTAAGAAACACCATGTGATCCAAGAACTCCCTTTGGACAACACATTTGTGGTGGGCTGTGATTCACTCTCCAAGTGTTCGTCGACTAGCTCCGATCCGTACAGTGTCTCAGAGTGCAGCTGTCAGGGGGGATTCAAGACTGCGGGGCAAATCACCACCCGACAGGTAATTCATGACTTCCTTTTTAAACCCACCCACACTAGTCCACACTCACTCTCCCCTTGCTGCCCCGTGGTAGGTGATGTGAAATTGGGAGGGTGGCAGCATGGAGCCAGATTTCCCCCCACAGACCATGACCATGCCTACATGAATGTCATTTGCACTTAAAAATGAGTGTGCTCAAGAATTGAAAATGAAAAATATATATGTATGAATACAGCAACCTCTGTGGTGATTGTTATTAATTTTTTGTTTCAGATCAGTTGAAACTGTAGTTACACAATGATTTACAAAAATACTGTGCAGGGTAATTCAATAGTCAGAAACTTGAGTAGCAGTGTAAGTATGATGGGTTCCTATTTTAAAGTTAAGTGAGAGTGGTTGTTGGTAATGTAGCCTGTTTTAGAGGAACCTGGGATAGGCAGCCATGATTGAAATCCGCACTGATGGATTTGAGGTCAGGGGAGACTGAAGCTATGCGCTAATATATTTGACTGACACGTTTAAACAAGCCAAGCAAAAAATAAACATAGCACTACAAGTGACAAGGGCTGCACACTTCATCAGGCATTTATTTAAGCAAAAAGTGTGAAGGTAATAATACACAACAAAAAATGTGCTCTTGACATGCAAAAACATCTTGATAAATAATTCCACATTTACTGTAGCCTCTGTTCTCGAAATATTAAGTGCTGTCTTAACTGTGCCAGTGAGGCTTTGTGGGAGAGAGGCTCATTTGAATGCCAAGGTACAGCAAAGGGCTTATGATTCCCTAAGAGATATGTGCCAAATGCGAAGTGCCCCAATAAATAAAAGCTGGCGAGGGAAATAAATGTAAATCAGAGGTAAGGAGAGGTGGCCTTGCACAGTTCTGACAGCCAGATCAGAGTGCTGTAGGGAAGACTGAGTACTGCTTTGGGCGGGGGAGGGGGTCATAGGGATCAAGGTGATGCAGAGCCTCGAGACCAATATACTTAAACACCAAGGGAACGCTAGTCCATAAAAAAGCCTGCCAGGCCAATTTTGTATTTAGCCCGTAAATGCTCTACTTTAATGACCCCAATTATTGTTATAAACGGTATATGTAAATACACATTCCTTAGCTTCTTTAAATGAGCTCACTTAAGAGACGGTGTAATGACATCAGAACAAACGTTTTGCCATTATGATTCATTACAGTGTATTACAGACACTGGAGAATGATCACATCTCATCCACAACAGCGTATTTATGTATATTTGACCCGACACGGCCAGCACATTAGTCTGTAGAAAGCATAGAGGTGCATTTTATACAATATGTTTGTGTTTTGCTGTAATTGTCACCCATTATCAAATATCCAGTTGATTTCAGTTCTTCTTATCTGTTTTCTTTTCCTCCACTTTGTTGCCTCTGTTGTGTTTTTGAGCATTTGGTTGTGTCCCGGTTGCACAGGATTTGTGTTCTGTTACTGTGTTGATCATAATTATCACATCCACCATTCATTCAATTCTGGGTCAATTTCATGATATTGCATCAATAATTGATTTTGTTTGATGAGGTGCTTACTTTTGTTTGTGTCTAGCCTCATACTATGCATAGTTTTCAGATCTTTGGTTTCATTTTTTTCCACTCTGTATGTTTCTCTGACATGTAGCAAGCGTTAAAATTCCTTATGGCATAGTTGTGGTAAATGACTGTTGATCCTGTGAAGTATTGTACTTAGTATAATTTATGAAGACACCCACACAGAGTTGATAGGCATTCCCTTCATCCACCTTTTATTTAAAAACCTGGTTAAAAGCTATGCTCTGCCATGGTAAATTATACATAAGCCTACTGCATGCCCTTGGTACCACAGATTTAATTCATAATGTGTTTATACGACACACTGACGAGTTGTCAGAATGATTTTCCCCTCTTACAGTAGTGACTGAAATATGCAGAAATATTCAGCCTGTGCTCTACAATTCTGAATTATTATCCATCATCAATTTTATGCATTATGGAATTAAATTGATTTTCACTTATGCTGCTGATAAGAGTGGAGTATTTTTGTGGAAATAATTTAGAATCAATGAATATATGATTAGTAAACATCTCCTCTAATCTTACAGTATGTTTTGTGATATCAGGCTTGTTTGCATCAGATTATTTTTAGGTTTATTTATTTACTTCTCTAAAGAGGCATTCTCATATCTTTGCATTTAAACGACATGAAGAAAAATCAGTCATCATCGGTTCCGCTCACCAACCGTATCTTGGGTGTGATTTTAAGATGATAATATATCTTTTTTTCTTGCTCCCTTGAGCAATTGACAAGTGATGCCTCCCACTTTAGACATTAGATTTCCCACCAGTTTTAAGTGTGCTTATTTAAAGCCTGTGTCATGAAAAAATAGCATGAAGCTTTGCCTGATGAGAATTGGTGGCTGCAAAGGTTAATTAAATGCACTGAAGGGTTAATCACTCGTAATATAGTATGATTAAAATCACTGTAATTAGGTTTTGGAAGAGGTTGATAAGAATGAAGAAAAAAGGCAGCCGTCCTTTACGATTATTATAGATGCTACCGACTATCTTAGGGTGACTCACTTTCTCAGGATCTTAAGTGATGAGACAATAGATGACCAGCAGGTCTGTTTTTGAGGCACTATTAGAATTTCAACTCTGCTTGATTCATCCATGTGCATGTTCAAACTAAATCTATTTTCAAAGTAAGACTAAAAAAGAACACTTAAAAACAGCCCTTCATCAAAAATATAGTTGCTGCTTTTATCTTGTGGAGCGAAAAAAGGACTATATTTTACCACTAGACATTTCGAGAATGGCTGTTAAAACAAAAGCTTCATTTTGTCTGAGTGTCAGCTATTTAGTTCCTCTCCAATCGTGTGAATTCCAAAAGTAAATATCGCA
>JAPTGW010000002.1:21409114-21425541 GCA_029814545.1 Apogonichthyoides opercularis
TAATGTCTCCCTCAATCTTTGGAGCTGACAAATCCACATCACCTTTGAGTTTGGGCAATGAAATTGTTGGTCCTGAAATGGTTGGCAAGTTGATATTAGGTCCTTTGATTGTTGCATTTGGTTTTTCAATGTCAGCAGTTGGGATTCCAACACCCACATCAATGTCAGCCTTTGAAAGGTTCATGTCACCATCAGGGCCTTTTATGTTTGAACCCTTAATGCCAAACTTGGGGAATTTTATTTTAGGGATTTCAAATCCAGCTTTGGACCCTTCCGTGTCAACTGTCATACCTTTAATATCAAGCTCAGAGGGTTTAATTTCACCTTCTATTGCTAGAGGAGAGACATCAGCATCACCTTTGAATTTCGGACCTTTCAAATCAAAATCCACAGCTGGCTTGGAAATCTCTGTTCCTGAAATGGTAGGCAAACTAATTGAGGGTCCTTTGAGTTTTTCAGTAGGTCCTTCAATGTCAGCATCTGATCCTTCAATATTCACTTCAGGACTCTTTATGTTTCCTTTTATTTTAGGAACAGAAACAGCCATATCTCCTCCTATCTTAGGACCTACAAATTTACTCTCTATTTCTGGCATCTTTGGTCCTTTTTGGGTTGGCGCACCAATTTTCAGTCCTTTCATATTTGCTTCTGGACCTTCAATATTTATGTCTGGTGACTTAATGTTAACACCAGGTGCTTTCACATCAAGTTTAACTTTTGGAATGTCAACATTAATATCTGAGCCTTCTACGTTTGAATCCTTGTAGCCAAACTTTGGTAATTTTATTTTAGGCATTTCATATACACCCTTGGATCCTTTAACATCAGCTGTTGGACCTTTGATGTCAATGTCTGGTGTTTTGATTTCTCCTGCTATGGCTGGAGTAGAGATATCAGCATCACTTTTGAGTTTTGGACCTTTCAGATTAAAACCCACATCTGACGTGGAAATGTTTGGTCCTGAAATGGTAGGCATGTTGATCTCAGGCCCTTTGAGTTTTTCAGTATGACCCTTAATGTCTACCTGTGATACTTCAACATCAACGTCAGGTGCTTTCACATCAACTTTTGGAAGGGTGACATTAACATCTTGACCTTCCACTCTCTGACCCTTAATGCCAAACTTTGGCATGTTGATTTTAGGTATTTCAATTCCACCCTTAGGCCCTTTGGCATCAACTGTAGGACCTTTGATGTCAGGTGTTTTGATTTCTCCTCCTATTTTTGAAGCATCAATATTAGCATCACCCTTGAATTTTGGACCTTTGAGATCTAAATTCACATCTGACGTGGAAATTGTTGGCATGCTAATTTTGGCTCCTTTTGCTTTTATGTCAGGTCCTCTAATTTCTGCATCTGGTAATTTAACATCAATATCAGGTTTTCTCAAACCTATGTCAGCCTTTGGCCCTTTAGTATCAACATTTGGGGCATG
The DNA here is from genome assembly GCA_029814545.1 of Apogonichthyoides opercularis. Taxonomy (NCBI): domain Eukaryota; kingdom Metazoa; phylum Chordata; class Actinopteri; order Kurtiformes; family Apogonidae; genus Apogonichthyoides; species Apogonichthyoides opercularis. Next base: position 21,410,550 of record JAPTGW010000002.1, read on the forward strand.
ACCATCAACATCATCTGCTTTCACATTAATTTCAGCTTTTGGAAGGTCATCATCGACATCTGGACCTTCCATTTTCTGATCCTTAATGTTAATGGATGACATTTTGATTTTAGGAATGTCAAATCCACCTTGTGGCCCTTCAGTTTTGACTGTTGGAACTTTGATGTTAAGATTAGGTGTTTTGATGCTTCCCTCTATTTTCGGAGCAGACACATCAACATTGTCTTTAAGTTTGTGACCTGTTAAATTGCCTTCCACTCTTGGCAAGCTAATTTTGGTTCCTTTCAGTTGTGCATCAAGTCCTGTGTTAATATCTTGTCCTTTGATATCCACCTCAGGATACTTTATGTCACCTATGATTTTTGAAGCTGAGGCATCCACATTTCCTCCTAGCTTTGGACCTTTGATTTTCATGTCAAATTGTGGTATATTTGTTTCCTTTGCAGATGCCATGCTGAATTTATGTTCTGTAATTTCTGTTTGAGGTCTTTGACTATCTCTGTGTTGGGACTTAATGTCAACTTTAGGTGCCTTGAAATCACCTTTGGTAGTGCTTTGATCAAGACTAGGACCTCCTGTTTTTGTACTTGTAATACCAAATGATGGAGTTTCAATTTGTGAAATGTCAAATGCATCTTTAGGGCTTTCAAAATCAGCATCTGATCCTCTAATATTTACTTCACGTCCATCTTTGCTTTGGCCGAATTTAGTTTTAGGTGCTTCAGCATCTGGACCTGTAATACCAGAAGATGATATTTTAAATCCAGGCAACCCTATTTCGCAGCTGCTTTTGTCAATACCTGGAACTTCTATTTTAGTGGTCTTCACTGCAACATCAGTTTTTGGTACTGTTACATCCATATCTATTTTTGGCACCTCTTCATGTGTCACTGGTACTGGCTTTTCTGCAACACTGCCGAGTTTAACGTCAACTCTACCTCCCTCCTTGTGAATTCCTTTCATTTCAAACACACCTGTCTTTGAACCTTTAATTTTGACATCAACACCAGGGGAATGTTTTGAGGTAACATGGCCTAATGATGTTGAGCCACCGCCTATTCTGCCACCTGTCAATTCAGTATTAACATCAATTGTACCTCCGCTGAGTTTGACATTTGGAACATCAATACTGGCTGACCCTTGCTGGTTACCAATGGTAATTTCAGTCACCTTTACATTTGTGCTGTCGTCTTGACTGATGTCAACACATCCCTCCCGTGATTTTGTTGTCAAAATATGCTTACTTTTTTCAGGTAAAGACAGATTTATTGAACCTCCATTCTCATCAGTTGAAATTACATTTGTACCTCCCAACCCTCCTACTGAAACATGCCTACTACCAGTGTTTGTACTATCTCTCAGTGGCATGCCTGTTTGTGATACCTGCATACCTCCATCACCTTGCTCTCCGCTCCCTCTTGAGATTTCAAAGTCTCCTTGCAGTTTAACTCCTGTAGCTCCAAGGTTTGGTCCTTTAAATTGGAGACCTGTACCTATTTCTCTGTCTCCCTCTCTTATAATTGTGGTAGTATAAACTCCCTTAGTGCCCCAACGTGTCTCTGCAGAACTACCTTGTGGTCCAGTGTAAGAGACATTTTTTGATTCAAAAACACCCTCTTCTTCTCCCATTTTACCTGCAGGGCTGCCGTGTGAGATTCTGGTTGGAGGAGAACCATCCCCAGATTCATATCTTAGCCCCTTGAATTCTGGGCTTGAAAGTTCAAGTTGCTCACTTATGCCATGGGGCATATCCACAGTGTAGGTAGTAATGCGCCGGGTGATGGTGGTAATCGTACTACCATCACTGCTTGTGCTGCTATGCCGCTCTGTGCGCACGTCAACTCCTTCTGCTAAGTCTTCAGACTTCAGTCTTGGTTTAATCTTTTTTGTGTATATCCTCTTATAGTCCTCATCATCCCCACTCTGTAGATACAGGACAGAAAACAATACCACATAAAAATGTTATTGACTCATGCATTCAACAGAGTAGCTTCTTCACAAAAAAAAAAAATCACTTATCATATAACTCTAAAGATAATAAGGATAACGCACAAGGATAATGTCTGGACTTGAACCTCCAAACCGGGTCTTCCCCTCCCATGTCAAGGTCCCCATTGGTGAGCGGCATGGTGTGCTCAAGGGTGAGCAACATGGGGATTTGTCTCCTTTGTTTTGTAGTTTCAGTCCAACCTTGTGGCGGTTCAGTGTCTTGAGTAGTTCAGCTGTCTCGTCTGAGGTCATGTTATCAAAGTAGATGGTGGCACCAACAATTTGGTCACCTGTGAATCAAGTAGAGAGAGTACAAATTTAACATGAACACTCGTTGGGTTGCAACTTAGTCAAACTTTATACACTTTTTGCTCTTGATGAAAACTGCTAATTAAGGGGGAAAATAGACATATATTTACCTTCGTATACTTTTCCAGATCGTGCTGCAGGTGATTCCCCTTTGACCTCCTTAACAAAGATCTCTCCTTCTTGTGTCTGTTCAATGGTCAAGCCAGTTTTGTCTGGACCTTCCCAGTCTGGAAACAGCACCTCCCTTGTTTCTTCCTCTTCAGCCATCTGCAAACATACCCATGAAAATAATGAATGCAAGATGAGGAAAGAATAAAAGATGCCTAGCAAGGACAAGCAGTATGGATTTACACCCAGATATATAAAATGAAATATAGAAAATACACAGAACTTATTGTGAAATTAACTTATAGAAGTACCTTTTTTTCTTTCCTTTATTTGATATGTGACGGAAGGTCTGCCTTGGTTTTCCTGCATTAGGATAAGATAATGATACTCATTAGGACAGTAATGTGATAATTGTTACATAGCTATACCACTTTCATAATGTGTTTTCTCTTAGATGTGATGTTTTTCTTTCATAAAGGAAAGTTATGTATTTGTCTGAGATAACCAGGTTTTCTCAGTCAAAAATGTAGGACTCTTTGTTAAACACTAGGTGGTGATAAAGCTCTGATAAATGTTACAGCCTCTCCAATGCCAAACCACTCTTTCATTCACTCTTTCTCTGCATTCGCTCTATGTTTTAGAAAATTTGTTTGGAATCATACCACACCCTACCCAGAGGAAAGAAATTTAGTCCTCTTACCGCCACCTGTTTTTAATGTCACTACAGATAGCAACCACGTTTGAAACTGTCTTGTTTTATAAAAAACTACAAAAGTGAAAAAAATATCCACTAACACATATACAAGCACATTATGGCTCACTCTTTACATTGCTGACTTTGACAAATATTTGAAAGCTTTTATATAAAACATTTTTGAATGCTTACTCACACACGCATATCAAACCAGTGAATACAGTATTCTTACGTTCAGCAGAAATGAATTTGTTTGACGTCACCTTGATTACAGACACTTCATATGCCAGAATGTTTGTCCATTCACTTGGCCTGGCTTTACTTAATCTTTACGTCAACTATTAAACAAACATGTAGTCTTAGTGTCAAATGACCATAATTAGTGATTAGTGATTGTTATATTCATATAGACATAATAGAAAACCACGCTACCTCCTGTTCCATTGATACAATGAGGATACTAAAACCATGTCTCATGATTTCATTTTTTCATGGCACATACCACATTTCATCAAATAGAATAATTACAATAATTATACCACTAAGCCATTCATTGACACTGCAACACTGTTCTGCAATGTAATAAACCAATAGGATTTAGGGGAAAATGAAGCAGAAACAAAAGAAACTTTCAAAAGGGTCAGTAACATGCATCTCTTTCTCGACAGCTTTCTTCCATTTGTCAAAATGGCACAGTGTTATGAATAAATGAGATCAAAAGGAATACGGAAAAAAATTGGCAACAATACATTAGATTAAGTCTTGGATGTGTATGTTCTTTTCCTTTTGCATCTTGAATCCTATGTCATTTTTGTTACCACCCGGGACAGGATTAATGCATGCAAGTGCATTATCTTGCTTATTAACATTGACATTGGTGACAGAGATGCACCCTGATGGGGCATTTTGGTAGAAGAACATATAGTTAGTGAGTTAACTATTCGTCTAAGATGACTCTTCTTGTTTTAACACACCCTATACACATTTTTTCTTTGCAAACATACTGTTTTTTAATATCAGTCTAAACATGTACACAAAGTCAAAATTATTCAAATTTTCTGTAACCCATAGAAGAAAGATGTTTGTGCCGATTATTAGAAGTAAACTAGTAAAAATAATAAGTAGAAATAAGATTTGAATGCCAATGGAGTTTAACACTATCCCTCCCAGTTATCTGTACTTTTTCTAATGACACATAAACAATATATCAATTAACACAAGTGAATAAAGTGTTTTGTTGTGATCAGGTATACTGGAAACTGCATGCAATGCTTTGAGGTAATATTAAGCCCTCTCTAAAATAGTTTCTAGAAGCTCTGAAAATTGAATAACAAAGGTCAGGGCAACAGAAAAAAGATAATACCACAGACAGGGATGTCAGTTATGCGAAAGGTGACGCCAAACACTCTCAGGCTGCCTCCTCTCTCTCCTCCCATCTAAGTTAGTGTAATTGTCAGTCTGTTTTGACTGGAGCCTGTAATGCTACGCTGTAAAGACAAGAACACTGGCAGTACCCGTTAAATCCAATGTATCAAAATGTCACAGAAATGTAAGAGCAAAGAGGTGGCAAACAAAGCAGTTTGTGGTGTCAAAGTTTTAGCCAAAGAACTAATACTGATCAAATTTTCCTCAGGTCAGCTGACCCTACCAAATATGGTATCTTACCCAGGTTCTTCTTACCTTGATCCCAGCCTGGGATCTGTTTCATAAATTCAACAGAAAATGACAGCTTGCTAACTTTTCACATGCTTATCAAGACATATTGATAGTGGGTAGAGTTCACAGTGTTTAAATACGGGTAGCAGTGGAAACTGAATAATTTAACTCATAAATGTTGTTTTTGGCTAGATTAAGGGAATTTATGTTTCTGTTCTCAACAACAGTTCATAACAAGCACGGGAGAAAAAAGGATAACCTCAGATTGCAGCATGAACTTTAATCTTTCTCTATTACTACTTTCTGTGTATTTTCATGCAAATGTTCATTTTAAATGATCCTTCTCCCAGATTTGAGTGATAAGTTTCTATGTGATCAACAGTTAACTATTTAAGCTGTCCTTGTTCTCACAGCACAATTTTTTTTGGGCAGAAAACTCTAGGGAGGAGCTGAGGCCCAATACAGGAGGGAAGGAAGGAACTTCAAGTGGGAGGGAAATGGAAAGAAGAGGAAACTGTAAAAAAAAAAAAAAAAAAAGAGAAAGTGAGCATGATAGCAAGTGTGAAAGGTATTAGTTAAAAACTACTCTGTGGAATGTTAGTCTGTGAGTATAATGTGAAGACGATGGGGGGAAAAAAGCAGCAAAGGGAATTAATATTACTGGGCATCCAAGATATATGAAAGAAGTCCTGACCTTTTTTTAGCCTCAAAATCAGAATCCTGCCTTTTTAGTTTAAACATATTTTGTATGTAGGTTGTACCCTAAAATTACACTGTACGATATATGATGATGTATCAGTTATGTAAAAAAGATAATGTAATTAGGTTTTGATTGTGTGGTAAACCAATGCCAAATAAGTACACAGTTTTTTAGAGTCGTAAAACAGAGACCGTCTGTGACATGACAATTAACCAGCCATTCTGTTCTTCCCCATTCATTTCTTCTGACGTCTGAGACATTTTTGATGTCACATGTTAATCAATTTGATTTGTAATACTATCAAAAGTATGTTTGAAGGAAATTAAAAAGCCAATCTTAACAAAAAACTTGAAAGAAAACCATGGAGGTGGAGGTAGAGTTTGAAAATTAGTGTAAAGGGAGAAGATAAGCTGGTATATCTATCGTGTTTTATTATGGCTCAGAACCTGCCTTGAGCAAGACGCGTCTGCCTTGAAGGACATGGACAGTAGCCAGAAAACGTCTATTAGTGACAGAACATTTCAGGAGCAGAATATGGTTTTGTTATTGCTTCTTCTACTAACTTTCTGTCCACTCAGAGTGAATAAATTGTTCACAGCTGCCAACTACAAACAGTTAAAACAGCATGAACTTGGCAGGTTTTTGACAGGGCTGTTTCATAAGAAGGGCAAAGGGGTTGGAGCAGAACAGGTGGTTACAGGGGGAGGAAGGAGGGGTACAAAGGGGAGGCGCTGGGAGGAGAAGCAGCAAGTGTCAGATTACCACAAGACAGGCCTTTCACAGCTGAATGACAGTCCGTATGTTTACATGCATAGCTTAGCGCTACAACCGCAGCTCTGTTATCTTTGTCCCAGTCTACACACATGGCCGAGTAATCAATTTATTGTTGAAATCATGTCATCTCTACTATGATAAGTAGTGATATGCACTCTTTCTGCTAGCCTACACCATCACAGACCACAACAATAATCAATAACAAACAACAATTTTAGCAACTAGATGGAAACTGGCATGACAATTGACAATGTAGCAAATTTTCTGTCAGCTCTACTGTTTGTGCAGATGAGATGTATGCTGCTCAACTTCCAGGCATAAGACACCTCGTCCAGTTCCAGTCTGACTGGTCTGAGTACAACACCTTCCAATCACATTGTTTAGGTGTGTTAATCTGACTATTAAAACTTTGATTTCCATTGGGCTAATGTGTTTATGTGTACTTTTAAAATCTAGTCAGACTAAAGCAATAATTAGTTTTTTTCAGTGTCATCTAAACCCACTGAGTGTTCTGACTTTCTAGGTTCAAAGGAAGCTTTGGAACAAATATTCCAACAGAGGACTGGGTTTTGTCACATCAACAATGCTTTTCTTAAGTGACAGTACTGACTACTGTAAATTAGGGGTTCCCAAAGTGGGGTACGTGTACCCCCAGGGTTACATTAAATAATTCATCATGTACCAAATACAAAATAAATCATGAGAATTAATGCTGAAATATAAAACACAATAAATACATTATAATAGTTTTATTGTTTAAGCGTTGGTAAAATTTTAAGAACATTTCTATTTTATATTATTCAAAATGAGTTTATTTGAGTAGCTTAATTATTTTTTGTTGATGAAAGGTTCATTTATTAATTAATTACCAATGTATTTATTTTTCTTATCAATGAAAGGGCACGTTTCAGTTTAGATTTTGCACACAAACTTTACTTTAAAGATTTGTTATTTTTTATATATTACAGTTAAATATATGTTGGGTTTTTTTCAAACTTTTGAACATATAAACAGACACCTTTGCCACAGGAATGAATTTTACCTATTTTTTTCAATCAAAAATGCTGAAGTGAGAGTTGGAGTACTTGGCTAAAAAAGTATATTTCAGGAAGTACTCCACTCCAAGTTTGAGAACCACTGGACTAAATTATTATAGAATGGAAAATGACTAAAAGAAGAAAAAAGATGCTTTTCAGCTATCTGTTTTGTGTTTATATTGTGTAGGCGTTTTATGTGAAAGCTGTTGGTAGAAAGAACATCGTCATTCTTTTACAGCAACAGATATATGAATGACCATGGACACCTACCTTGGATTGCTCAAGCAAGGCCAAGGGCTTCACTTCAATGCTTTGTTTCTTGACTTCTGTTGACAGAAAAACAGTATTCGGTATTAGAAATGGCTTGTATGACTAAACAGTAATTATTAATAAGTGTATTCCCCTTTCATTTCAAATATATGTGAACTGTTTGAGAAAATGTAACATCCTGTCCATCTATGCAGTAAAAAAATGTTAAGTTATCAGATGTTAGCCACTGTTGTATTCAAACCTTAGACAATGACTTCATCCACACCCCATGGAAACAAAGGTTTTCACCTCTCAGACCAACCAGAGCAAACCAAAAGGTTGAATAATTAACCAACAGTGGCAGTACTGACCACAGCAAGTAATTATGCAAAGCACACCCTTTAAGTAAATTCAACCATTTGTTTAGTAGTGACCTGGAGTGGCCCTGACTTCTGTGCTGCATGAAAGGACATGAGCCAACACTTAAAACATAAAACTATTTAATTATCTGTTTAAGCTTCATGGGCGCTGACAGCTGAAAAGAAGAAAATCAAGTTCTGAAACAAAACAAATAAAGCAGGCTTCTTAAATCCTCTGCTATATTATTGCAGGTCAGGCATTAACCGTAAGATAGCACTGACGAAGATGAGTGTGACAACAGGACACACCCATGAATCATTTATATTTTCCATCACTTAGTTATTAATGAAAAATCTAAACTACCAAGATGTTTGTGTTAAACCAGAAATTGTTAGCCACAGAAGAACTAAATAGCTATAAAATACTGCTGCGTGTGTCTATGTTTTGGATTGTTGAGTGATGTTTTGCATGCAAAGTCAATCTTATTTTTACTCACTCTAACTGACTCAAAGTCTTTCTGCACTTTCAAGAATTATTGCTTCAACCCATGAGCATATTGTGAAACAAAGCCTTCTCTTTGTTAGTTGCAGTACAAACACAACCAGACTTCATGTGCGTGCAGACAGGTAGCAACTGGTGGGAACATGTCCCTCAAAAAAATTCTTCTAAGACAGGCTTTTCAACCCTGTCATTACCCTCCACCTCCCCATTTCTCCATGTTCAATAAACTAAACTGCTCATTTGGTGGAAATTATACCAAATAACTGTTTGTCAGAGTTGGAAACTATCTCTTAATAGTCATGTGTTAAATACCCATGCTACTAACGAAACAGTAAACACAATACTGAGAAAGTGAGTAAATTTGGTCTTTAACACACATTAGAACAAACAGCAGTTTTGTTTTATTATTCTGCTAAAGGTAGATGAGACATAACTGATACAAATGTCCACTAATATACGGTTGCCATTTTGTTTGTGTACAGAGACTTCCATCACAGCAGCTGTGTACACTTTCAAGCCCGTACTCTTGTTGCACACACGTATTAATCAAACTGCCATGTCAGGAGTCATTCAGGTACAGGGTTTACTGAATGACAAAGGTAGGTTTTAAATAGGAGTCTAATAATAAGGAAAGACAACACTGGTGTGGGTCACTGATGCTTAAAACAAAAATAGATACACAGCACAGGTATACAGATTTATGTTTCAGGCTATAAAAGATGCTTAGAACCTGTTTTTCATTGTTGTTGTTTTGTTGAAGGATGTGATTTGCTTTAACAGATACAATCATAAAGATGTAGTATCACACAGGTCTTTTTTTAAAAAATTACACGTAAGGAATTAATACGTCACTACTTTTCTGTTAGATATACACACATATAGGTGAAGCTAAGTTACCAACAGCGGGGAAAAGCAAATGAAAACACATGCCATGTTGGAGTAGAAATACCATGGCACACTCCATAAGACAGATCACATCATTTTGCGTCTCTGCTTTGCTTGCAAAGGGAGCAGCACAGTGCACAGCCCCACCCAGGCCTCCAGTCACACACATTCCTTGATAGAGCCGTCAGGCCAGCTGGAAGGGAGCCCAGCCTCTCCCCGCAGTGACTAACTCTAAAGAAATGTCCTCTTTCTCTCTGACACCAGCTACATTCTGTGCCGCCCACCCTGCACCGTGTCTGACTGCCCACCCTCCTACCGCTAGTCCACCACACCTCCAAACTTCACGTTCTGCTCAAATAAACAAGAACACCACATCCAGTCAGATATCAGGCACTCTGGAACAGACACTGAGAGGCAACACAGGGTTCTTGTTTATCATCCATATTATCATCATTTTTGTTGGCTCCACCTATGCACCTGGTTGACAGAACAAGCAACACCTTTCATCTTGCGTCATCTCTTCTGCTATGTCTTATGGTACATACCTAAGCTTTTTGTTGTACCTAAATAGGTCACATCTCACTGGAAACTGATCAAAGTAGCTTTAGTCACTCCATCAGATTGATTGCCAAATCCAATCAATTTGGTGAACAGAAAACACAAGCAGTGTGACAACGATTAAAGCTCAAACATAAGTGAATCAGGCACAGGCGTTCTAGTGAGAGGTAAGATTTGATTATGAGCAAATAAAAAGGCCGAAGGGAAGAGGGAGAGAGGAGCTGTGACCAATCTGTCTTCTTGTCAAAACAGCTCATTGTCCTCTTTTCACTTCAGTTTGCAGCGAAATGTTAAATAAAGGAAAGTGAAGACACAGCAGTACGCAATGTACGTTCATTCAAAAACACAGATAGGACATGCATGTGTGACGCATATAAAAAGAATGCACGTCAAAATAAATGGCTCTTTTCTGTTCTCCATAGTCCGCATAGCCCTCAACCAAACCACAAGTCCTGCATCAGACCAAAGCCTGCCCACTGACGCCAACTTGGCCTGCTCCTGATTAAACCATTGTGACTTTGGCAGGAGTTTCGCACAAAATGGAAAAACTGAAGAAAACTCTTAAAATCTTTCTGTCTTGCGTTTATGAGATGGCAAGCAAGACTGAGGGTTCAGAGTACACTTACAGGATTACAATATTAAGCCTAATATTTGCAAAACAACAGCAAAAGGAGGGCTCTGGATTATATAAGGTTGAGGAAAAGGTAACTAATTGTTGATATTGTAACTTTAGTTACAGGGATGAGGATCTCTTTCTTTAATTTTGACTCAGTTTCTTTTTCAGTAAGGTTTTTGCAAAAATGAAACAAACTCTTGTAGCTTTACTTCTAAAATGAGAAGTGATCCTGGGTGTTCCTTTTGGGCAGATTTAGAGCAATTAGTAATGAAAGTCTAAAATTATGCTTTTATAAAGGATATGCCTTAACACAGCTTAATTTTAACGCTACTTTTTGATCTGTTTCTGTCTTTCACAGCTGTTACTGAAGAGACAGCAGTTACTCAACCATTGATGGAGCAGGACCCACGAAGGTTAAGAGGAGTCCCAGATGACAACTATAGAAGCAGAAGGTATATATAGATGTAAAAGTCCCTAAGCCAGAGTGGTGTGTAGTCATACTTCATTTGGACCACACCAGACGAATGAAGAGTTGTTTACAGCAGAAAGGTGCACTGGACTGTTAGGATTGCCATGTTTGAGCATCTTGTTCTAGATAAAGAAGACCTAAACAAAGCTGAATGTATTTCTAAATTTACATTCCAATCCTCACTGCCATGACATTTTTGGCATCTCTTTCCAAGCAGAGTTGTTGTAACAGAGTTGTTGCTGTATATCATACATCACTTATGGCAACATAATAGAGTTTGTGGGAGTTGAACTATTAATTTAAAAGGAATAGCATGTAGTGCGTCAGCAGTTACATAATGCTTTGTTTTGTTTTGGGCTGAATTTGTATCACAGATGTTTGGCAAAGCGCTAGTGACAGTTATCGGCGTACGAGAAAAATTCACAATCACACCCTTGAAGCTTGAAAAATTCCAGACTGTTGCAGTAGTAATAAATAAGTCAAATTGCAGGGGTGTGACTCGCAAACGTATCATGTATGACCTACAGATCATCATACCTATCAAATTGCTATTTCTCAACAACTCCAGATAGCATATTGTGGAGATGTTAAAGCATTCCAACCCAGCACAGATGGATGAGAAGGGAGTGGCTGGGTGGTTTGCCTAGAAAGACTTACTAAAATCACACTCTATGGTTAGATGTTTATTTGCAGTTGTAGGAAAACTAAACATTTCCCTTGTATATCTGCAAATTCGCTATTGTTTTACTTGACCAATCTCCGGTTTGGAACTATTGTGAGTCTGCTGGAGCTTGACCTTGGATGACCGTAAGCCCCGCATAGTTTCTTAATGAGCACAGACTTTGAAAAAAACAAGTTATGGTCTGATTGCAAACCCCTTCTTTCGTCCTAGTTTATTACATCTACGTCCCTCTTTTTCGCCTCTCCACGTTGTCCCTCCTTCTAACCGCCCACTCAACCAACCCATGAGGAAATGACAGAGGAAGTGTGCTTGAGACCAGTTTCTTTCCGTTTCACACTGGCACAGATGAGTAACACCACTGCTCTATCTGCTCCGCCAGTCAAGGACAAGAATATATAGAAGCTCTGGTGTAGTGCTATGATAAATATTTTAACACAGACGAGCTAAAATTCCAGACAGTCATAAGTTATGTCCTCTTTTTTGAGGTTAGTGAAGATGCTGCTTGTCACAAGGATGCTAAGTGCAACAAAACCACTGTGATTGGCATGAGGTACACTGTAATGAGGTGGGATGACTCAGCGAGACTTTATCACTAAAGGTGTTTAGAAGTTTCATGTTTTTTTTTAAGAATTCCAAGAACCTTGCATTACTCTCGTTGAAAACATCATATACCCCCTGTACTTTCTGACTGATAGTGCAGGTATTAAGGAAAAATCATCCGCCCCTGGCCTTTTTGAGGTTCCGTTAACTACCACATGTTTAACCAGTTGCTGTACTGTAGGCATCCGAGCAGTTGAATTATGTGCATGTTATGTGAATATTATCCAACTTTTAAGTCTTGAGGTCCCTGTTCTTATCTGAAAATATTCATACCCTCTTCCATGTAATGCAGTACTGTAATGTAGTACTTACTGCTTATCACCAAGTCAATCGTGTTTTCTAATGCTGTGAATAAACATGTTATATCAGAAATAACGACCTAGTACCCAAAGACCCTGTAGCATAGCGCAGCCGTTTGGCTCCTCAAGCAGTCTGCGTCATAATCAATCACCTTGACAAGAGCAATTTAAGAAATGGCAGACATTTACAGCTGTAGGGCACTCTACATGTGTTAACTATGCATTGTCAAATATACTACGCAGAACGGAGTGAAAGCAGCTTTCCCTAACACACCATTTAAAGAGCATTTGGGTGTGGCAGCAGGGAGCTGTGGAGCCCAGACAACAGGGGAGTGAAATTTAGATATAGGCAAACATTCAACAAAGGATCATAGCTGCTCTTGACGCTTTATCTTCGCTTGTCCTAACTTGAATAACTGCATCATACTGAATGCAGATGACACTATGTGATGAATATAGCTTTTCTCACACCTGGAAATATGTTGCTTATGTCTTAAATGTTAAAGTTAGTTGGGCAGAAAATAAACTTGCCTCAACCTTCAAGCGAATACAAATGTATTTCTCTCTTTCTCAAAATGTGCGAAGTCTTGGCTCCCCCCCTCTACGCCTCAGCCCTGGTTTCAATTAGCTTGTCTTTCCAAACCACTACATTCCATTACTCCCCTCCTCACCCTCACCCCACCCTTCCCCCCTCTCTTACACACTCCCTAACTCTCCTCTCCTTCCTTCTTCTTTCCCTCTTTTCTCCTCCCTTAAACGCCCTGGCTACGAGGGACCCAAGGTAAAAGAAAATAAGGGAATAAATGTGTATAAAACATACATGACGTAGAACTAAACCAGCAGTGGTAGTTTCGTCTCACGATATGAATCTGGTCAACTGTACACTTTGTTCAAACTACTTTTCCAGTCAGCCTAATTCTGCCAAAATCAACTAAATGAAAAATACGTCAGAACATAATTTGCAACATTTTTGTGTTATTGATAATTAAACAGTACGCTGTTTAATACAATACAGTGCATGGCAACTGGAAAAGTTATTATTTTTCATTCCTAAACATCCCATGAAGAACTTCTAAATGTGCTTAAAGGGACTCACTGCGACGGCTGTCTCCAGCATGTATATTTTTTCTTTTGGCCATAAAGGGTGTGCCTCTGTGAGGAGACAGCAAAGCAAAAAGGGAGGGAGAAGAGAAAGGAGGGGGTGGAAGGAGGTGAAGGCGAGGAATCCACACCCAAGCTTGTTGCTGCAGGCTCCCATAGGGAAGTACCTTGACTTTTTAAACTTCTACATCTTGGTACAGGTCATTGGAAAGACATTAAAAACTAAAAAGAATAACTTCAACCTTCTCAACTTCACTTTCTTATCTCTTTGATGCTTCTCCCATTCAACTTTCAGCTAGTACGTGACACACTCCAGAACTGAAAAAAGGTCTGCTGCGCCACAGACAAGGGATTATGTGTATGCAAAAGTAATCCACATTGCACCCTATTCAAATTACTACACAAATAATGAATGATTCTAGTGTCCATTCCTTAAATCTTATTACCGAAGGAACAAATGAACAAAATTACATAAAACCTCTGAGCATCCACTACAGTCGCTCTAGGATATTGAGTTTGTCAGTTATTTACACCTTGGACAAGTAACTTTGTGCACAGTTAAAGGAAAAGTGAAGTGCGCAACTCCAAGTCTCCTCTGTTTTCATGTGATGGCTGGGGGTACACACCCACTTCTCATACCCTGTTTGATTGAAACTGAATCTTTAAAACCAACACTGATACCAACTCCAAATTATAGCCACTTTTTACAATTAAATCAAACATTCCCACAGCAAAACATGTTATTTTTACATCCAATCATAAGCATCACAGCAAAACCACCTGATATGGTAAACCATACAACAGAAGTTAACAAAAGTTATGAAATGGGGCAAAGTTACTATAATCTAAGCACTGATACACCCAGCCTGTTGGAATATTACAGGAATGCAAGACTGATAACATTATCACTTTCTCTTCATAACTGGTTAAACCTTGGCCAAATGATCCTTGAAAGTCATTGTTGTAATACAGCACAATAAAGTTTTATGTTTCAGGCAAAATTTGAGTTTGCGACAACAAAGTTCATAAACAATGTAAAACATTAATTTGCTCTACATAAGGAAGAAATTGCATCTTTACCTGAACGCAACTTTGCGCTCTCGAACCCTCACACCCGCTTGAGCATCCTTGAAAACGTGTCCTCTCCCCTTCTCCTCAGCCCAAGAAAAGTACTTCTCTCCGTCTCGACCTTGAAGTCTGATTGGATTTTACCAGTCTTCGTATTTCTCGATCAAACTTTCCAGGGCGTTTTCAGCCCCCCCCCCTCCTACTCCTCTTTCCCTCCCTCTTCTGCTTGCAGTTGATTTTTACCTCTTTTTTTCCTGTGTGGCTGCTCCTCTGGGCTGAGCAGAGTAGTTGGACAGGGAGCTGGGTAGGGCTCCTGGTTTGCAGAGGGAGGGGAATA
>JAPTGW010000002.1:21734777-21747057 GCA_029814545.1 Apogonichthyoides opercularis
GAGCTCAATGCTAAGCAAAAAAAAAAAAAAAATTGTGATTCACATTTTTGTCAGAATTGTGCAGCCCTAATATTAATGTCTTCAGTCTTTGATCACAGTATCTTTAACTGACAAAAAAACAACTGAAATCATGCTAACTTATAAAACAATCTTTAATATACAAGAGCAAATATGCATCTGCCACTGCATCACTAAGTAGTATCATGTCTGTTTACCAAAATTTGGAAACTCTAGAGAAGGGATGTATGGGTGCTGTGCCTCAGCCTTAAAATGGGAGAGAAAACCATCAGCTCACATAAACCAATATTCATACAGCTACATAAATGTGAACTTACATAGACTTAGCTACTTTTTGAAGAAAAGACAGGCCAGCGAATGAGTAAACAAAACCAAAGATCTAATTTATTTGATGCCAACTGATGCTATTTACTAATCATATTAAAAACAAATCCAGCCCAAGTCCTTTATATCATGATCTTCTCACAAAGGTCTTATTATATATACAAAGTATTTATTATAAATATGTTAAATACTGAGTGTATTGTAATCTTATTTCTCTTCAGCTTCTAAACATCTACTCCTATAGGTGATGTAAATAAAGTAGCCAGTCTATCAGTAACCAATGAAAGCACTTTTTATTTAATCTCTCAAAAGCAAATCAGCCAGAAATATTAGTGTGACCCTGATTAGCTTACAATCAATACATTTTATCAAATAATTCCTTCTGCTTAAGTCACAAATATGACACAGGGGCAGGCAGCAAACACGGGGTGGTGCAGCAGGTTGGTCATGACTGATGGTGAATATTTACTTGGAACAGGACAAGGGCCAAGCTCCAAGTTCCAGAGCTGAACCTGTTTCAACTATGAAAAACCATCACTTAGGTACAGAGAAAACAGATATCACAGATAAAGCAATAGTGTGACTGTTAGATCAACCGAAACAAAACTGAATGACATTGACAACATGTTAGTTCCTTTGTGTTTTTTAATTACTTCTGCTTCTAATGATGTATTATCATGACACACAATGAGTATTGTTGGTTGAATAAAGTCTTCACGAACAGTTCAATACGTTTAGTAATGCATGACCGGGTGTGTTGGCTGGACACTTGACTTTTGACTTTCCAGTCAGGTGTCTACCAGGATCAAAGTCAAAGTGTGGAAAGCGTTGTCGACACACCTGTTAACTTCCCTGCTCTTATATCACCTGATTTCTACCCGAGTCACCTGACCAACTCCACTCAGCCTTAGTGTGTTTATTAGTATTTACAATGGTACATTTAATTTATGTTCAACTGAAATGGCATACCTTTCTCAAATCTACTACATAGACTCATATAATATTGCATGGACTAGAATAAGACCAGCTTTGAAAACAAAATGAACTTCAGTTTACAGCAGCAGCTGCTACACCTCTCAATCCACTTGTTAGTTTTAGATCTTTAACCTTCTAGCGCTCACACAAAATTTGAATTGCAAATATATCTATGGTAATTTGCTTGGAGCTGTTGAGTCTAAAATCAGCCATAAACACAGAGTACCCTGGGTAGTCGTTGACACACTGCCTGTTTTTCAATTTCTCTGTGAGTTATTCATTGAATAAGCTCTAGTACACATTATGCTCACTCACACTGCATTTCTGCTTTAACAGGATAAGAACAAACCGTCATTTCCTTCCAGTACGTCTCATTCAGCATAACTAACGGAAAGATACCAACATGTACTGCAAATTTTTTCACAGCCCGACCAGCCCAAGGTCACATGTGCTCCTGTGTAACAGTTTGATCCTTCCAGTAAGAGTCAGAAAGAATGACTCAAACAGCTGCTGAGCAATGCTTTACAACATCTCTCATAATAAACTCATTTACTCTCATGATTCAACTTGGAAATACCTCTCATTGGTAGGCAACACAATACCAAGAAAGAAAGTATCTTCAAGTAACTGTATATCTATTGACTTTATTATTTTGCATCAAAATTAAGTCCACCACACATTCATTTCCTAATTTCTGTCCACTACACAGGGTTTCACAATGCAGCCCTTCACAACTGGTTGCGGTTATCAAGTGTCTGAAAGTCACATTTACAGCAACAGTTTTCATGCAAAAAAAACCAACAACAACCACCCTCATAATCGTGTTCTGGAAAAATAAATATATAAACTGTGAACAAACTAGATTTAATGCCAGTCCTTGCAGCTGTGCCAAAATTTTGACTGAGAGTGAACCATGAAGCAGCAAATTAGATTTTCTCTTTTTTCCACCAAAATTGACAAAAACCTATAATCTCATGCTTAGTGACAGCAAGATTGAGCAATAATCAAAACCTTAAAAACATTTGGATAACATCTGAACAATAGTTCATCAACATTAAAAAATGACCGGCATAATGCTCCCTACTGCATCAAAGTTAGCTCGGACAGTGGCTTGTTCCTTTTATTCAAAACACTTAATTATGTCTATTTGCTATACAAAGCACCATATGTCATGTTACATAATCCCCTTCAACAAGGCAATGACTAGACAGAGGTTTACACTGAAGCAGACAAAGTGATCCTCTGTCTCGCGAATCCAACTGGTCATCAAACGGAGTACCTCTCTTCAAAGAGCCAGAAATATAATATGTAGAGAGGGGTTTTGACATCAGTCTCTTCACTTCTGTGGCAAAAATGTGTTGAGTATATACAAGCTTGAAGTGGCCTGGCTTATTATCACATACAACATCATATAAACTAAGTTCAACTCCAGCCCATGTTGTATGTTCTCTCTCACATTCCTTCCCCGTGACTTAAAAAAAAAAAAAAAGTGTTAAACTGTCAGGCTTTGTCTCAAAACATCATAAATGACATAACCATAATTGACATAATGCTTTTTTCAGTTAAAAAAAGAAACCAGTTCAATTATTTGTGTATGAAAACCACTGTTCAGCTGGAAAAACAGCCATACTGAGTCTACATTATGTGTGCAGCAGGCTTTCCCAGGGGAAGATTTGTAAAATGAGCTACCAGCCGTCACAGTGCCCAGTGAGAGACCTGGGGTCAGATTTACAGCAGTGCGGTGACAGAATCCAAAATACTCCATCAGGACTTGTGTTAATGCAATGCCAACAATCTGACAAGGATTTACAAACCCCATGAATCACAGAAAAAGCCCTGTTAGTGCGGTTACAATTTCCCCATTCATATCTGAGTCAGTGGGGAAGTAAAGTGAGACATGTAGCTCACCTGGTCTGTACTGCCCTTTGGAGAAACACTGTACATACAGAACTCTGAAATGTGAAAGCAGGTTGGAAAATACCACCAAGGAAGTGGAACAGAAACAGTAAATAAAACAAAGCTGATTTCTTGCATATTAATTTCAAACTTCATCTTAGCTTATACAGAGAATTTCTAATGCAGATACCAACACCAAATATCAGCATTTAGGCCTATATCTAAAATAGTAAGGAAGCAACTGCTCACTAAACAGCATAATGTATGTATAATATAACATATAGGTGCGGGGAAGGTGGATATTATGGCCTAAAATGTATTCATGCCAAAAACCTTCCCATCAGTCATATCAATCATTATCATCATGAATCTTGGCTGATATTGGCCTCTAAGTACAAGTTGAAGAAACCAGATGGTTATTTGTAGTTTTAAGGTATTCTTTATGGTCAGAACATGGAAAAAAAAAATCTTCTCAAGCAGCAGGACACCTCAGAAATGGTTTTTGATTTGGCCCACAATGTCAATAAAACAAACCCTGAAAACAAAACAAAAATGTTTATCATGATAATGACATTTATCCTCATGTTAAATTAGAATGAAATAATTATAATTACCACTTTATTGCCCAGCCCTAGCTGCAGGTTACACTGTTATTTAAAGGGTCATGTTGCTTCTCTTTGTACAGTTTGTCAGGTGATGTGGTTATGCTGGCCCATAAACACTCCAATCTACAGCCTAGATCAGATCTAATAACTTAACATTGGCAAGGGCACCAAAGAAAGACAAAATAATGGCAGTGTCAGGGAATGTAGATGAGAAAAGAATAAATTATTAAAATGCACATATTGGGATACAATGACTGATGCAAACAAAACAGCAGAGCAGCCTTGCTGGTCTGAAAACTTTCAGTGACCTCCCAATAAATATGGCCTACTTAACTTGCTATCTGTACTTTCTTTCCTCAAAATACGTGAACTATGTGAGGTACATGAAGATCGGAGAGAGTGTAGTTTGGCCACTTAAAAGACAGCAAATATTTGGTCAACAGTTGGTGGTAGCTATAGCAACACATCCCAACTTGGGAGACTAATGTAAAGCAAGTCTGTTTATAATCATTACCTCATTTTTTTTAAAAAGGTAAATATGATAATACATAAGAAAAATTGCATAACCCATCTATGTTGTTTATGGCTACTACAGTTTTAAATCATTAATTATTCTGCCAGTTTTTCCAATACAGGATGAGATTTTGATATACAAATGACCAGAGCGTATTTGTTTCCCAATATCCAACGATTAGTTTTCAGAGTTTTCAGTCATAAAAGAGAAAAGCTGTACCACAATAAAACAGATTATATAGGCTAGTTAGAGATATCATGTTTGGAAAATCATTCTCATCCTCAGCAATAAATATTCAGCTTCTAAACAGTGTCTATCAGACAGTTTAACGATTAACATTAACTACACTGCTTTGGTAACCTGTTGTCAACTATGACACCTGACAATGCACAATATGGCTGCAGGTAGGGAAAAAGGAAATTATGCTTGAATGACATCAATTTTATCCAACACCTACATTACAAATCACTTTCCAAAGTGCAGTGTTACTGTACCTGTTAGGTCATCATTTGGGACATTAACTGCTGGTATATTGTGTGTCAAGTAAGTAAATAAAGGTTTCACTAAATGAACAGCTTTGCCTCCAGAGGGTCATGTTGAGAGGCCTATGCAAGTATATACTGATACCAAAAAAAAGACACTGAATGAAACATAGAACCATTTCCTGGACTCTACTTACCGCTTTTAGTTGCTCCAATCGGTCCTTCATTTTTCAAATTGTTAATACACACCGTTTCAACCACAGAAATGACCACTATATGGCGTGAATTCTCTCAGAAACCAGTCCAAGTGTGTGAATTCCTCAGCCAGCTGGTAAGCTAGCTGTCCAACACAAACCAACCGCCAGTAAGGAAGAAAACTAAACTCCACAAAACTCTTGAGGGAGGTATGTGAGAAAAAGACTTTCTCTGACAACAGGAGTCTTTCCGTCGTTTTTCCATACAATATGGCTGCTGGGTTTAAAGCCAGTGTTTTTTCTTTGCTAAATCTCTTCGCCCAGGGGATTAAAACAACAGTTGTGTAGAGCCGTATAATCTGCCTCTCCTCTGGCCACCAGTAATCATTCTAAAACGCACTTCTCACCCTGACGCATGCGCAGACACGTCCTGTGTGCTCTCGGATGAAGCCACGCCCCAAGGATGTACTGGGCCACCTGCACTTGTGATGCATTCAGGTGTTGCACGGATAACTCTCCGAGCTGACTCGCAGCTTCAAACACAGCAGCTCTAAATGGTTGAAAATGAAATTTCAGCTATACATCATCATTTGAGATGCTCTTATTTATTGGATTTTAAAAGGACTTATTTTAACTCTGTAGTTAATTGTCAACACATACTACCGCTCAGTGGAAAAGGTTTGTATGAATTAATGTTTTTTCTTTGCTTTTTGTATATTTTTCTTGTTATTATGAACACACACTACCATGCAAAAGTCTTCAGGTTTATCTTTGTTGTTTCTACATGGTTGAAATAAGCACACATGTTTATTTCTCATTTGCTTTTCTTTGATACAAGAAAATGTAGGGAATATGTGCACACAAACAATTTATGGTTCTTTTTCACCACTTATCTCACACACACATTATAAAGCAGCTGAACTATTCCAGGGAACATCTTTATTGCTCTTGGTATCTTTAGTTAATATTCCATTTCCATACAAAAGGAGTGTGACAAATACTACAAGCTGGTTGTCAAAAACAAAGTTGTTATAAACACACTTGCAGTCACAAAATTGACAGCGTTTAACAAAATAATCCCAGTACAAGCTCCATTCACTGACTGATAAAGATGGTGGGGGTTTTTGATCGGTTTACAGAATATTTTAGGCGTTGTAGATTTACAGAAATTAAATTCAGAAAGGCAGAGTACATTTGAGCTTAACATTCCAAGCTAAAGAAGCTTTCATGGTAGTAGTTTAAGCTGGTCAATTTCTTTTCATATCTATATCACAAGTTTTTATATTTGTCTAAATATATACCTGATGTACCCCCGTGACCCTGGTGAGGATAAAGAAAACTAATGAATATACATAATGTGCTCTGAATTCATGCTGGCCTTCTTTAACTGAAAACACTTGAGAGATTAAGTTGTTTGTTTTTATATATTTACATTAACTGTACAGCTATCAAAGCAACCGAGTCACTAAATTTTAAGGCATATGAATTAATAAATATTGTATTGGTGGCTATATAGTAATTTTATTAACTTACAATTCTTAAAGATAATCTCTGTAATATTAAAATTCAATTAGTGTTGTTTTTGTACGTGCCTTCCCTCAGGACAAGCCGCAGAGGAGGAATCCCTGTAGCAGAGAGATCAAAAATGTGTTTGTAGGTACAGATGATAAGAAGAGGATACACAAGGAAAACTCAACATCTTTCCATTCATAAGTACAAAAGTGTGACACACACAGAGAAAGAGAGCCAAAAACAATGTGTACAGGAAGAGAAAAGGATAAAGGCTGAACCCAAATACAACTTGTCAACTTCTTGGGGTAAGGATCAACAACCAGAAGAGGATGCAATCAGTCAGTGATCATATCTGAGCATCCTGGATAAAGGAGAGGACTGTATGGGCCAGAGAGAGAGGGAGACAGGAAAAGACACATGGCTTGGAGAACATGTGCCCGAGAGACAAACCAGAGGATTAGAATAATGCACCGGATTTCAAAGTTCACATGTTACGTATCTCTTCAGTAAGACACTTATGCATTGAAATTGAACTCTTCTCACTTGCATAATCCATCACATTTAAACTGACAATATGTAATAATTTTAATTGTACATTTAAAAGCTTTAACAGTGTCAGATTGTCTTATGTCAGCAGGAAGGTTACTCCAGAAAGGTGTACTTGTCTGCTGACCTTTTCAAAGTTTAGGGAAAACAGTTTAAAGACATGTGGTGCATCTGTAGATGAAGAATTAAAAATGTGTTTTATTAGTGTATCATGCATTATATCATTTCATTACTGGAGCATTAAAGCAATCATTTGAAATCTAATTTACATCACTCATACACATTTGTATATAATGTATGGGTCTGTGATTTCTTTTCTTTTTTTTCATATATTGAAATCAAGAGGTGATTTTTTTCCCCCACCAAAATGTAAAACATTGACAATGTATATATTTTTTTAAGGTAATAATATGCTACACGGACACAGGCTGATGATGTCAATACAAACACCTTATTTTAGTTTTATATAACCCTGCAGAAGAGGGCATATTATTAATCATATTGATGTACTGTTTGGTTGTACAGTGTCATAAAACCAGACTGTCATATTAGTACTGGTTTAAAATTAATAAATTATAGTAATTTATTAACATTATAAATGTTTCCAGGCTAACAGATCTATCAAGTACAAATAATCTTTATTAATAAGTTTAATATTAAAAGGATATGTATGTCCTCATTCCACCCAGGTCTGTGTTGTAACCATGGTAACCACTGAGCGTACTAACTGGCACACATCTCAATGAACGTCCAGAATATGGTTTACTATTACGTAATCCTGTAGAAAAGGTCCACTGTGGGTCAAAGAACGTGACTGACACCTAGTGGCACAGTTAACTCAACAGATCAAAATTAAAACAGCCTATGTACTCAGAGGTATTATACTGTCAACAGAAAATACATCCATAATATAGAATTTTAGTGATTTTCTCTCCATCATAATCCACGGAGACTTACCTGGCAGCATAAACTCCTTCCTGTGTGTAATATGCACTCAACTCACTCTCTCCTCTTAGTACAGCAGCACAATTTTTTGATGGTAGAACTTTAATGCTTGTTGCTGTTATTGAACGTGTACAGCTTTTGGACAATATTCATCATCTTAACACAAACGGTTCACTGCATTTGAAACGTTCAAGTTTTGCTTATGTGCAGTAAACCCCAGAAGACTTGTATGAGTTTCAACTCATCAACTCAATAACTACATTCACACTCTTGATTTTTTGCAAATATCTGATTTCCCACCCTCAACTTCACATTATCTTGTGGCCAATATAAGATCCCACCATGAACAAGTCTCACATACACAACAGGAGTGGAAAATTAGGTGTTCGGATCATTCCCTTCAGTCCATGTACTGACGCAATGTTTACTCCAAGTAAAAGTTGTGCATTCAAAGCCTTCCTTTCAAGTCATGGTAGTGTGACTATCCACTGTGCAGCAAAAAGGTCCATGTAGGTGTACTACTGTTACACATTTTTGGATTCATTTTACTGCTGTACATGTTTATGGTTGAGCTTATGTAATTTATTCAATATTGTGTACACCACTCTGTCCAGTAGAGTTGTGAAGAATCAATCTAAAACAGGGGCGTCAAACCCCCCCCCCAAAAGGTGTCCCATCTGGCTCATGGGATGATTTTGCAAAGTGCAAAAATTACACTAAGGCATTGAAGATTTCAAGCTCATTTTAGTTCAAGAACTATGTACAGCACAATTTTATCTCAAGTGGGTCAGACCACCAAAACAAAAAACTCAAACGCCAATTCCAAACTCCGATAAAAATGTAGTTTGCACTTAAACTATCCTTTCACAATAAAATGTAAACCATGAAAAATAAATCAAATTTTGACATGCCTGTTACTAAACATTCTATTTGTAGATCCCTTGTGATCTACAACTTATAACGCACACATGCAAATAACATGAGACACAATATAGTTAAAATTACATTTATTCTTAATGAATCTCAGGTTTATATTTGTTCAGGTTATTCACAATTTGTGAAAGAATAGTTTGTAAACATTTCTACTACTTAAGTTCCCCCCAGGACAATAAAATAAAATGTTTGGAGTTGCAAGTAGGAAATTCCATTAGTTTCAGCCCACTTGAGATCAAATTGGAGTGCATGGAAGTAGCCCAGATAGGATTCCATATGGTTTGTCATTCAGTCATGGAAGTGGGACAAATGCCATACAAGCAGTTCATGCAGTGAACATAGCCTAAGGTAATAGGAATTTGTGTTTGTTGGGCGGTATGACATACAGTTTACCATTGTCTTTGTTCCAATTACTTTATACCTGCAACCTTATCTCATTGCACTGACCCCCTGAGAGACATTGCTCCCTGATGCACCTGTAACACAAAAGTTCTAATATCTGCATTGTAAGGAAAATTAAACAGAATTTAACCATTTCTGCAATAACTGAATAGATTGATTATCCAAGTTGCTCTGGAATTTCACTTTGTTCCAATTCGACAAAGGCATTGAACAGAAAAAATAAATTCTTAGACATTTTGGTTGGAGAGGGAAAACTGAAAAACAAACATGGACATTTTATACTGAGAATGTTTTTATTCAAAGTTTACTCCCCTTAGTGCTTCCAGTACACCATACAACAGCATTATATGAGCTGGATAAGTGCAGTGGAGGGTGCTAAATGATGGAGTAGCACGTCGCCATGCTAACAACACTAGGGCGGGTGTGTCAATACAGTGAAATTAGAACCACAACTTTTCCACCAAGATTTTCTTAGTTTTAAAACGAACAAAATAATTCAAAAATAAAAAAAATCTGAAAAGGGATTTTACAGTAAAGGGGGCTGAACTCCAACAACTTTCTGTCCACAGTAGGGGGGAGGGGGGTGTCACAGAACAGGTTAGAGGTCATCATCTTCATCTGGGAGTGCTGTTTGTGATGCAACCTGGACAACAAGAGGTGGTCGTTAGAATGGAGATCAATAACAACAACAAATGTCAGCTTAATTTGTGAATTGACACTTACTTGGAGCTCTTCCTCATACTTGGCGGCAAGAGATGGGTCCATCTGGACCTCTGGGGGAGCGAGGGCAGGCATTGCCACAAACTCTAGGTTAGGATCACCAATCAATTTTCTTGCTAGCCACAGGAAAGGCTTCTCGAAGTTGTAGTTACTCTTGGCAGAAATGTCGTAGTACTGGGGGGAAAAAAAAGTGGCTTTATGTTAAAAATAAATCTCCAAAACCAATAAGGGTTGAAATCATGATCGATGTGCCCATACTCCACTACAGCCTACTGAAAGAGAGCAGTAGTTACCTGCAGGTTCTTCTTGCGGTGAAAGACGATGCTCTTGGCTTTCACTTTCCTGTCTTTGATGTCCACTTTGTTGCCACAAAGGACAATGGGAATGTTCTCACAGACACGAACCAGGTCACGATGCCAGTTGGGTACGTTCTTATAGGTGACTCGAGAGGTGACATCAAACATGATGATAGCACACTGAGCTGTGGAAGAAGCAGAAAGTTTGTGAGTTTGTGATTATGCAAACTTTTGTTAGGCACCAAGTTATTGCACAACAATTATTCAATTAAAAAAAAGCATGCAAGGACTGAGTAATACCTTGAATGTAGTAGCCATCTCTTAAACCTCCAAACTTCTCCTGACCAGCTGTGTCCCACACATTGAACTTTATGGCCCCTCTGTTGGTGTGAAACAGCAATGGGTGTACCTCTACGCCCAGGGTAGCTAGAATTACAAAGACATGATGGTTGAATGAAAATGAGAAAAAGCATGCAAAAGCATCATTTAGGACAAGTTATGAAAACCTGTGAAGGGAAAGACATGTACCATCCAACCAAACTGCTGAACCTATGCCACATGTATTCTGTGTATTATCTTAGAACAAGATATACTTCTACCAGTGGTTAGATTGTGTTGATTGAATGACACTTAAAAAGGCAACAAAGCTACCATACAGGGAAGAGAGAATCCATCTTTTAAACTCACAAGCGGTGGTTGTATATAAATATGGGGGACTATTATGATTGAAATTCTCTATATAATATTTTACTCCAGTTTCAGTTCTGAAAAAAGGCTAGCCTCACTAAGTGTCATAGAGCAGGGTCCTTCAGTATATTATTATATCATAAATGATTGAAAACTAAGGACCATGAATTTATAAATGCCAACTGAAAGACTGACAACCGCTCCACTGCTCTAAAAGCTGAGTTGGCTAAAACGGCGCCACTAATGCTGCTACTTGGAGCATTTGCCGAAATTAACGAGATTTGCGGTGTTTCGTGCCGATTAAGTACTTACCAACATATTTCTTTTCAAACTCTCCTGTGATGTGCCGTTTCACAAAAGTCGTCTTCCCAGTACCTCCATCTCCTACCAACACAAGCTGAACAACAGCAGAGCACACTTAGTTTAGACTGGTTGGTACTGGTTCTGCATTTTAACGATTAGCAGTTAGCCACAAGTACCGCAAGTTGCGTTGCCGCTTTCTACATATTTTGGACAAGTAAAAGTGACCAGTAATGAACTCACCTTAAAAGTAGCTACGGCTTCAGTTAATGTGACCGCGGCCGCCATGGTTACCGATTTATAGGAGCTGAGGGAAACAAGGCGGGATGGTTAGCACAGTATCCGTCATCGTGCTACCTGACAAGTTAGCTAGACAGTGCTGCTTAGACATGCTCGTCTGCTACATTAGCTAGCAGGTACTTGACTAATACAGCATAAATAAGTTACATTTGAACATCCACCGATTGTAAAAATGTGTGATTAAGATATTAGGCTAACCCTGGGTAACCGCCTGTTAACCACTGCATGGCGTTGAACAGCTTTAGCACTTTCAATGACTACATGCTAATGATCCAGTAGTTGCCGCGTTCGTTGCTTTTGCATCAGTTGAGCTAACATCATATAGATTATCCAGCAGTGGCACATATCAGCCATAAGTTAGACTGAAATTCTAATAGACTAGCCCCCAGAGCCAGTTGCGGACTCAAGTATATGCTAGGTAGTTAGCCTGCTAATATTGTTGGCATGAGTGCGCCATACGACCCGCGACGGCACTTTTTCTTGCTCGACTGGAACAATTGGACTGGAAAATTATTTAATCTGTTCCATGTTGCAGTTCACTCATTAGAACCAACTAAGACCGGGTACGTCGATTTGACTTTCGGCATTGAAACATTGTTTATAATAGCGATGGTAAAAACATTTAGTGA
Source organism: Apogonichthyoides opercularis (assembly GCA_029814545.1). Taxonomy (NCBI): domain Eukaryota; kingdom Metazoa; phylum Chordata; class Actinopteri; order Kurtiformes; family Apogonidae; genus Apogonichthyoides; species Apogonichthyoides opercularis. Next base: position 21,747,056 of record JAPTGW010000002.1, read on the forward strand.
CA
>JAPTGW010000002.1:21813544-21828479 GCA_029814545.1 Apogonichthyoides opercularis
GGGGGCGACTAAAGAGAGGTAGAGACAGATAAAAGTAAATAGAGAGAGAGACAGAGGGGGGAGAGGAGGAGGAGGAACTGGCGGTAGAGGGGTTAATGCAGTGCAGATTCCCGATTGACAGAAGTTAGAAGCACCCAGAGGGAAAGAGAGAGGAGAGAGAAGGGGGGAATGATATAAAATGAGTCGGTCACGCTTTGAACAGTTACACATGCTGTTTACATTTTTCCCAAATTAACATGGCCCCTCGCTTCACAAAAACTCTCCCTCACCGGCTCCCTCCTTCTCTCTCCTTTTCCTCTCCCTTCTTCCTTTCAGATCCTCTCTTCCTCCTCCTCCCTCCTTGGTCTCTATCCTCCAAAATATCCTTCCTCCTGAATCTCTACTTTTCCTGCAGTGGTGGAAGAAGAATTCAGAACCTCTGGTTTGGAAACACAGTGTAAGAAATGCACCAATCATATTCAGAATCACATCAATATAGACTCAAGGCATGAAGAGTCAGTTGAATCTTATTTATTTATTTTTTTGTTATTTTTAAGAATATTTTTAAGGTTAAGGTTGAGATAATTATATTTTTAGGGCTGTTTGGCAAATTAAATTACCACAAATAAGTATTTAATATATGTTACCTGTGATTTTTATAATAAATAACTAAATGCAAGACTGAAAACTAAATATGGAGAAACAAGGAATTTAAAGAATAGAGAAGATAATAATTCAGTAGAATGACTTTAACTTTTCAACAGTTTGTGTCTATATTGTTCATTGATTCTATATTGTTCAGTATTTTTAAAGAGAAAACCGTGGTGGAGATGCAGGAAGACGCAGGGGTGAGGATAAGGGTGGCCGCGGAGGGGTTTAAGGGGTAAATTAAAAACCGAAGGTCTAAAAAAAGAAGGAAGGGATAGAAGGATGTAGATGTAGGGCGAGTGTGCAGCCAATTAGTGAAAGGAAGAGAAGGGAAAGGTAATTAGGGAGCTAAAGGAAGGGGACTTTAAAATGAAAGTTTGATCTTTAAAGAAGATTTAGGAAGCGGAGGGGGGGAGATGAAGCGACAAAGAAATTGAAACCAAACATGGCGATAAAGCATGGAGAGTCTGGAATCCACAGATTGAAAAAAAAACAACAAAAAAAAACAACATAGATATATTGGCTTATAAGGTGAAAAGGGAGACAGACAGTATGGGGAATTAAAAAGGGGACGCTGAGTTTACAACGAGCGAGACGTGGTTTTATAGAGAATTTCTGGGCATAAACATATTTTTATGGGCTTTTTAAAAAGCGTGTTTTCTTTTGGTCTTTGCTTTTGGGTCACTGATGTTGTTTGGCAACCTCAGTGTGTGTCCAGTGCCAAGAGGATCAATGTGAAATTCAGTATGAACAAACTCCAGAAGCAGTGATCTCCAGGGAAAAGTGATGGGAAAAGTGTACGCCTGTGCATGTGTGTGGATATATTTAAATGTCTTTATTTGGAATCATGTCTGATGGACGTGGTGCTAAAATTTCAGTTTACGTTTTAGATATGTACGTGTGTGTGTGTGTTGAATTAGTGAAAGAATGCATATTTGATTGAGTACAGACTGCACATAAATCTGGTGTTTAACTGTACACAGACACAAAACACCGATCCTGACCCCTGACTGTCAAACCACACCCACCCCCGTTCACATCCACTCATCCCACTGGTGGCCCTGTCCACGTCCACTGCGGCTTTATAATTCATGTCGGCCTGCCACGCATTTTTTTGCCCCTTGGCTTCAGNNNNAGGTGTGTTTACGTTTATCGTAAGTGTTATGACAGAAGGAGAAATTGCCACCAGGTACAGTGCAACAGCATAATTAAAAAACTATGGAAGAAACAAGCAGCTCCTCCAAAATTGGTTCTGATGAGTCTGTTCTGTCAACAAAGCCACAATCTGCCTCCAGGTCCTTTTCTATTAGTTAAATGACAGAAAACATGTGAGACATGGCAGAGGGTAGGCGCGCTTTCAGAAAGACACAAGAAACATGTTGAAGAATACTAACCATAAATAGATGCTGTGTATTGTAACATAGTAGAAAGCTGTCAAGTGTGTGTTGTGGAGAATTTTATTGAAAAAAAAAAAAAGAATAAAATTACTTGTGTGCAAATTTCTTGAAAACCTGAAAAAAAATATAGGTATTTATACCTTTTCACAATATGCATTTTCAAGTCAAAGGTGTGTTATTGTCATAGTTACATAGGCTGTGTGATGTAAGGTTTTGTTAAGTAGATTATTATTATTTTCTGCGGTGGACATCAGGCAGAGGATTTTGGAAACAAACTTGTCGCGTTTTCAAAGGGGAAGCACAGATCAGATGAGCAGGATCCCGATTGTAATCAGATCCTTTTTATTGAGTCTGGAATGAAATAAAACAAACTTTGTAAATAATATCAGACCAGATCTGGGGAAGATTAAACTCCAATCAGATTCTAGAGATTTTTTTTTTGTCTGCAGATGCCACACTGCATTTCAAGCAGTTTTTCAGCTCATAAAAGAGACAACGTATAACATCAGTCAGTCATATAGAGTCATAGGTACAAAACATGGGTTTAAACGCTTCTTCTGTTACTGAATATTTTCCTGCGGTGCAGTTGAGGTCTTCTGCAGTGACAAGATTCTCTCATAGTGTGAAAAAGCCGCAGCTTTTTTCAGAAAAAAAAAAAAATCTAACCTTTTGTACAAAATCAAACTGCATGTCTTGACTGATGTTAAACCTCTTCAAATATTTAGAATGAATGTGCATCAAAAATGATTTGTGGCAATACTCTTTAGCTACACTCATCAATTTTGCACTCAATAATAAACATCTTATTTGGACCTGAAACATAACAGCCCCCATGTACTGATGTTTCCCCTCTGTTTGGGGTGTCTTTCAAGTGGTTAGAGCAAAGGAGGGCAACCTTTTTTGGCACCGGTGGAAGGTTTTCCTGGACCAGACATGGGAGATTTACTTCCACATGGTTTTCCCACAATACCAAATTCTGTTTAAGTGCTTGTTCAAAACCTCAAGTGGTGGTGCATGTTGGGAAAGATGAAATACTAGTCCAACAACACCCACAAACATTGGGTCACTGGTTTACCAAAATAATGTCTGGAGTGTAAAATGTCAAGTAGGTTACAAGTCTTTTGTGCCCCAGGACAAAACTTTGTGTCCCACAGCTCAACTGTGAACCTTGACCCTCAGGATGTTTAATTTTGACCTATTTGGGGTGAAGAAGCTCTGGCGTTTGGGCGTCATGTTCAGCTCTGAATCGCAGATGGCAGGCAGACATCAGAGTGCCAGATCTGACTTTACGTCAGTAAGTAAACGGTAGATAAAAATATGATCTGCTGTAAATAATGGAGCTCCCCTGTGTGTGCATATGTGGAACGCTAATGGATATGAGTGCTAAAATGTGTGGAGAGTCACACGCACACATATGTATATGTACGCACAGGTCACGGTCGACTGTTGTAGGGAACCCCTGTGTTGCTGTAATGCAATCCTCCCACGGCGAATGTTCTGGTTTCAACCCTGCCCTGCGGAGTGTGCTTCCACTGCCAGGTACACATACACAGCCCCAAGCCTGCAGGGCTCGCCTTGAAGTCAAGCTATATGCCGACTACACTGTACTTGCTCAATATAATATTATATAACAACATTTCGCTGGATTCGAGTTATCTCAGTTTACTGCTCTTACAAAGAGTGGTTGTTTTTGGCCACAGTGGAGGATGCTTTTAGACATGTCAGCGCTCAATCAAAACAACAAGGGCCTTTCACGTCTGGCAATCATCTCCAACCATGTGGCGGGAGACAAAAGGAAACAGTTTGGAACAGTTTGGGTTGATTTTTGCCAATTTTCTTCCTCCCTCACAGGCTCGTTTTTTTGTACCTGTTTATTCCTTCTGAATGCGACCTTTTGCACACTGTGTGTCCTTTGCTTCAGGCCTGTTTACTCTAGAGTCGTGCTGATTTCTGGGTGTTTTGATGCTAATGGAGGAAGTTCGGTAGGAGGAACTCGGAGCTTGATGAGCTCCAAATGTTCCGGCATCGCTGAAAGATGCTTATTGCTTCTGACAGGTGATGAGGCTTTGCGGTTCAGAGGATCGGAGGAGGCTTGGCTGACAGGGGTTGTCCTAGTTGACTGATTTCAAGGTGTGTGTGGGAGCGAGTGGGAGTTGCCCGAACCCAACCACAATGTTTTAGATAATAGTTTGGGAGGGTGCTTTGAAGTAGCCGATAGTCAGGGTGAACAGGTATGTGGGAGCATTACCAGCTATTAAGGAGGCTTTTTTATTATTATTTCAGCTGCTGTGGGTTGTTGGTTCAGTTTTTATCCATATCACTCCAGTGACAAGCATTTATAATCCTGTTTTAATTTGAAACTGTCAGTTTCTCAAACTGCCACTCAGTCTGTCATTTACATCCAAGGCAGTTAACCTCATTTTCTTTTTTCTTTGAAATATTTGAATAAAGCCAAAGATGAGAAAAACAACATCTCTTCTAACCTATTAGGTCTGGGTCTAATCCAAGAGTTTCTTCTGTGGAATATTTAATAAACAAAGGATTTCTAACCAAAATTATGTTGTTGTTTTAAGAGGTCAAAAAGAGGTTGTTTTTTCAGTTTTTGTCAGTCAGTTTTTGTCAATCCCTGACAAGCATTTCTAATCTTATTTTAATTCAAAGCTGCACATTTGCCAAATGATCTTTCAATTTGTCATTTAGATCTGATGGAATTACTCTCACTTGGCAAAACACTTAGAAAAACTTAGACGGAGCCAAAGATGAGAAAAAACAATAATACAGTTCTCTTCAAGTTTGGATCCAATCCATGTTTCTTCAGCAGAATATTTGATATAGAAGTATTTCTTGATCGCTCAGATCATTGATGTCATTGAGTCATATAGTGCATGTAACATTATTAAGTTTCTACCGAGCCCTGTTTCATGTGCGGATGTCACTCAGGAAAAGTTGAGTCAGAGGAACAAGGTGATGACCGCTTTGGGTGTTTTCCTAGAAACACGTAGAAGGTAAATGTTTTGAGAAGCATTTAAGTTATTTACTTAAAATCTCTTATTTATCCTCCTGGGGGGCACTCATAATGGCGAGATGAAAGAAAGAGAAATACAGGGCAACAGAGTGGGAGTAAGACAGCTAATCGGGGTTAATTGCCAGCTGTTATTCTGACCTGAGGCAGAAAAGAGATAAGAGACCCAAGAAGACCAGAGGAGGAGGAGGAGGAGGACAAAAGTGGGAAGGAGGATTTAACTTAAAACAGAGACAGAGGAAGAAAGGAAAGCTTGAGTGCAGGGTGATTACTTCTTGAGAAAAGAGGGATCAAACTGGTGAAGCAACGGGAGGCCCGAGGTGTGTGAACAGAGTGAGCGTAAGAGAGAAATCTGACAGTTCATTGTGCAATACATACTTTACACCTGTTGAACAGCAGCGTGTTTTGCCCATAATTACAAGCATGAATCACAGCCTACCGTCTGAGTGTCATGGTAGGAAGGTGGATGAAAGAGTGCAGAGAAAATGGGAAAGGATGATGCAGAGCAGAGACAACGAAGGAAATGTGTGTCATGCTCCATCGGAGGCTGAGGAAGTGTGTGTTGAGAGAGGAGGAAAGTACAGGAGAAAAATCGTCCTAGAGAAAGACAAGGAGAGTGAGTGACTTGAAGCTCCTTAATGCTGAAAACCACCTTTCAGCTCCAATTTTCTCTGTTTGAAACCAGAGACAGAGGCACTAAAAGGTTTCCAGTGTTACAACCCCCCTCTCATCCACAAAAACACATACACACCTACCAGCATGTTCTGTTTCACACACACACACACACACATACACACACAATCAGTGTATATACTCAGAGCGATGTGAAACTAATCCACATATATAATTATGGATACAAACATTCTCACAAACACTCAGACGGTAACATGAAACACCTACACAAACACTCTGAAAACTAAACAAGACCTCCACAGCAAACATACAACTGATACAAACACATTAATGTTTGTGATTGTAAAGAAAGCCACATGTCTTTGTTTTGTAGGATATCGGTCAGGAATGAACATGTGTGTGTTGAACATAGGAACCATTTGTCTGACTGTCTGAAGCTATTACGAGAGGTTTTATTTGAAGCCAGAGTAAACCTCCGACAGCCAGAAACCTCTAAAATTAGATTGGAAACGGAAAAAGCTTTATTGGCAGTGTCAGATGACTATGACCTTGCAATATGTAAACAGTAAAGGCCATCGCCATAGAGACTAAGAAATAAACCAGAATATTGTAAAAATTCCTATAAACAGTGTAATAGCACAGAGGCTAGAGCACCGTTTGGAGAAGACTTTGTCTGCTGAGCCCTGAAATCATCATTTTCATTAAAAACTCAGCATCCAAGTTAAATAATCACAATTTGCCTGTGCAAATAATGGCTGCGATAAATTTCACTACAGTGTTATGATTACAAATACCTCCGTGGTGTGTTAATTACCAAGTGGACACCCAAGATGTGAATGCCATCAAAGAAACAACTGTCTATGTTAAAGTTTTAATTGGAGTGTTTTTATTATTTCAACTTTTCACAGTCCATCATAACCAGCTGGTCCTGCTATTGGCTGCTGCCATGGCAACAGCCCTGGATACCTCCCATAACCTGGCGAGCGAGAGGAGTTCGATAGAAAGCACGTACGAGTTGACCAAATACCTGGAGTATCAGCTGAAGGAGATCAAAGATGTATATGTGAGTGGCTATTTTTCTACGTAAATGACCTGAACACGATTATGAAACATGACTCTTAAGGAGCCAAATCACAGAAGAATAAATTAAGAAAAGACTTCAGGAAGTACGATTAATCATGCCAAGAGTTAAATCAGTGTGAAAAGCCTCATGTTGGAGTTTTATTGAGCTCTGAGCAGCTGGTCGATCTCTTAAAAAGGTCAAAACTTTTGCTAATTAACACATTTCTGTTTGTGAAAACTGAAGTTCAAAGTTTTCCTTAATGAACAACAAGTTTAGGCCATTCAATGCTTCAACCTCACCGTGACAACCAGGCTCCAAGAATTCAGTGCGAATGGATTTAATAAATAACAGTGTGTTAAACTAAAGAGCTTTAAACGTGTTTATAGACATTTTTCAGACTGTGGCTGAGCTGAATGCAGGGCTGTAAGTACGATGACTTACTGGCATGTAACCTGATATGGACCAAACTTGTTTGCACTGTTTTAATTGTGAATTGAATGCTTTCTTTAGAAACCACTTGTATCCACATCCCTCGAGTTAGTAACTCTAGTTTGTACAAGTACAACGAGAAAGACAGTAAGAATTTAGAGGACCGTCAGTGGATTTTTAAAGGTAGATATAATAATGATGATTAAATCAACAATATTGGCAAAAATTAGTTGTTAGTCAACGTAATAAATACTTAAATACATAAATAAATCTCTATTAATCAATAAATATGGAACCTGAACATCAAATTATCTGTATTTTTGTGCTGTTATTTTCTATCAAAGTAAGCTTTGTAAGTTTTTAATTCCAGTTGTACTATCAAAACAAAATTCTTCTGATGTCCACTGATAATTTCTGATTGGGCCATTTCTAGTAGGACTTTAGAGAAAATAAAGAACAATGTGCATGAAATGTTAGAGATTATGATTATAATACCTCCCCTATTTAAATATCATACTAATCATAATAGTTCATACTAATTCATCATACTGGAATATGAAGATGGAGGTGGACTGTTCAGTCCAATACTGTGGAAGATGAAAGTGTTTATGGGATGAGACAGAGGGGAGATAACTGTGACAGTGCTCAACAAAACATGTACATTTTTACACATAAATTATGTTTAAGTATAAGTTCATATTAAACCACCATAAAGGTTTGTATTTTTAAGAGGGAAGCAGAAGAGTTACAGCCTCCAGCCAAGTTAATTATTCTCAGTCATGTCTTTTGGATTAAAAAAAAAACTTGAGACATGAGTTGGCATGAGGCGTCCAGTATCACAACACATGACGTAAGGATAAATAAAAAAAAAAAAAAAAAAATCAAACTATGAATGACTAATCGGTGAACAAACGCCTCATAGGATAACAACTGACATCATGTTTTTCTTTTAACTAATTAGTTCAATGTGTTATTTCTGTTGGGATTTTTTATGAAGGAGCTGATACACTTAACCAGACCTAAACCTTCATAAACCTTGTCTGTTCATCTCTTCCAGCTCACCTATCTGGGTCCTCCATTTAATGAAAAAGACTTCTCCCCACCCCGGCCCAACAGCACGGCTCTGTCCCTGCCCAGCGCTGCCACTCGCCTGGAACTGTGGCACGGTCTGGAGAACCAAGCCCGACTGGCCCAGAACCAGAAGGCCTACTCCATCCTGCTGGCGGCCGTCAGGGAGCTGGCCCGCTCCACGCTCTGCCCCTCCTTGAAGACATCCCTGCTGCACTTCTGCACAGGCCTGGATGGGCTGCTGGGCTCCATATCTGCACTGATGACCACCCTTGGTTACACGCTTCCTCCTTCATCTGCCAGCATGAGAATCATCGGTAGTGATCTCCAGTACCCTCAGAGGGCGATAGGGAGAGATCGACCCGCTCCGCTGATGAGCCAGAGCCTGTACAGGTCCAGGGCTGGGACCAGGACCGAGTCTGGCCACCGAGTCGGACAAAGACGAAGCGGAATGAGGGTTGTGAGAGGAGACAGGGAGGACAGTGCTGCTGTGGACTCGACTGAAAGAAAAAAAGGGAGGGAGACGAGGAGAGTGGAGGCATCGGCAGGCAGGAGCGTCGGATCAAAAGAGAGGGGACGAGGTGAAAGAGGAAGGAGAGGAAAGAGGGAAGAGCCTGAGAGATGGAAATGGGCGGCCAGTGAGGGGAAGAAAGAAGGTGAGGCTGAAGACGAGGAGTCAAAAGGAAAGGGAGGCTCCGAGACGTGGAGGATGAGGAGGAGGCTGCTGAGCATCACCGAGGACGGAGAGGTTAGTCAGCAGCCGGAGATCACATTCAGTGTGTTGGCCCCGGGTACTGAAAGCTCCATCTCCCATCAGCAAGCGACAATCCAAACCTACAGAAAAAACAGTCAGTACAGTTACAACCTGAACTCACATTACGCAGACACACTCAGAAAGGAGGATGGAGTCATTTCACAGACAAATGGAGGCTTTTTGGTGCAGATGGAAAGACACGCAGACACTAAAGTAACCTCCTCATCCTCCTTCTCTGATAAACATGAACAGCGTAGATCCCCTCGCTCTCTTCTCCCCTCCACCCTCCAGCCCCCTCTTTCCACCCTCTCCCTCCTCTACCAGTTCGGAGCAGGTGAAGAACACACTCTTTTACCCCAGCCCATCCCTTTGTCTTTACGAAGAGGCCTTTACTCGCCACCTCTCCACTCGCCGCCTTCGTCCTCTTCATCTTCGCTGTCAGTGCGGCCGACGATGAACGACTTTGCTAGGAAAGTGGAGGGGTTTTGGATATTGCGGGAGCTGCAGAGCTGGCTATGGCGATCGGCGAAGGACTTCAACCGGCTCAAGAAAAGACTCTGAGGCTGAGAAAACAAAACTGAAGCAGGGCCACATGTGCATTGTATCGAAAATCTATTATTTGCACAAAATCTAAGAGGACTGGGAAAAACTGAGAGCTTTAACAGACACACCAAAAGCACATAATCACACCAGCTAAGTCATCGGACAAAATGTTTGTAGTTGAATGTTTCTGGGATCCATTGATACGTAGAATCTCAATATTTGTGAAGAACAACAACAACAAAAAAATCATACCAACATTAATAGGCATCAAACATTATCTGGGTTGGTGTTTTAACTGATTGCTGCACTTTTTAACTGTGTTTCTCAGATATCATCATTTGTAAATTAACTTTTTCTGTTTAAATTTAGGCAAAGCACTGTTTTGAGGGGCTTCTTTTAGCAAAAGATCTGAGAACAAATGACTCACAAGGTATATAACGAGATTTAAGCCAAACCACAGTTTACTTTTAAACCTTACCAAAGTGCTTTTCTTTCCTAAACCAAAAGCAAGGCTGCAAAGATGCAATAACACATGACTCACAATGCATTTAGTAATGTTTAAACCAAATCATGAACCATTCCTGACCCTAACTAAATCAATTTTATTGCTGAAACCAAAAAAGCTTAAGGAAGTCTGGATGTAAACTCCAATGCTGGCGGCAAAATCCTGGATTTTGCATATTCACTATCCACTCGTCTTATCTCCTGCCTATTGAGGGAAAGGAAAAAAGTTGCAGAGCAGGTAAAACACTAAGACATGGATGTGTTAAATGTTGATATGAAATGTATTCTAGGTTCACAAACTTTGGTTGGATATGTAACGGTGGTTTTCAGAAACGTACAATGGCAAAAATTTTTTCCTGTCCTTTGGTTGAACATGTTCAGGCTTACCACATTCATTCATATCATACTGGAATATGTGAATGAAGGACTTGGCAGGTCAACAGAAGGGCTAATGGAATAAAACACACCAAGCCAACACATTACCAGCACTGTCACTCGCCTAAAGCACATAGCAGCTCATTGAGCCAGACACACTGAGACTGAGCCGAGTTACGGGACTTCACAGCTCATACATCAACAGAAATACCACTGTAGGTGGTTAGACTCACACACTCAGATGGGTCAACTGAGTGACAGGCAGCAAGACAGACAGTGCAGCCATTGAGTGAAAACTGATTCAGATGTGTGAATCAGCAAACTGTAGGGAAAGAAGGAAAAATTGTGAATGGGTGAAAGACAAAAGGAGAGGAAATGAAATGGCCAGAGGGATGAAGAGGGCACAGAGGAGGAGGAGGAGAGGAAGGAGACGAAGACGGGAGGAGGCATGAGTCAGGAGATGAGCACTGGAAAGAGCGGGCAGAGCGGTAGTGCTGAGTAATCAGAAGTTACTCGGTCAGTTACCGTAACTCGACAACAGCGCTACACATACCGTCCAATCAGAGAGGTGGTCAAACACATATACAAACACATTACTGTGGTATTTGGTGCCTTAAAAATACCAGTGACCTCTATGCTGCTTTTATTAAGTGAACACTCATTTTACCACTTTTATATGACTTCATTCCATAGAAAGACATATTAAACACAATCGTAAAGTGCTTTAAAATAGACTAATTCCTTTCCAAAAGCTTTGGCCATCGTTTTTTCCGTTTAAAGGAATAATTATAGAAACATTTTACTCTCTGAAAGTTACATGAGAGGATTGATACTGTTTTAATGATAAATCACAGTCATTACTTTATCTTATAATGACTGGAAGTGCATTTCCTGATCTTGTTCAAAGGCCATGCATACACGTATTTATAAATACCCTCCATATTCCTGCAGTTCTGTTTTCATTGTTCACACCAGATTGTTTTCAGAAAACTTTTCATCTACATGAAGTCAAATAACCATGCCATAAAGCCTGTCATGGGGTTAGGGTTAGGATAAACAAAGGTTATGCACATGACATTGATCGTATACCTTGATGTTCAGGACCCTAATACTCAGATTCTCCCTGTACTCATACAAGCATGAGTACTGAACTTTCCAAAATCCCCACTTTGGACAGAGTTTTTAGAATTAATTATTTTCAGTGACCTAAACCACCGTTTTACTGGGCGAAAGACAAAACGCATGGAAAAAATATCTGTTTTTCAGATACCCGACTATGTGTATACATAGCATAAGCTGCAAAAAAGGGTTTACGTGGAGTTTATTTTGTCTCTTTGTTACTAACTCTATTCCTAAACTGACTGTCTTGGTTGTCTACATCTTTATTTATATATCCTTGAGTTCCACTACAGTGCCAACATCATATTATCCTGTGTACTGCTTATAAATGAGGTTGACTCATGTTAAAAAATGACATAGCACGACACAAACGTCACATTAGAAAATGGGCATGAGCAACAATTACAAATATAAATAACTATGTGAGATTTGTGCATGCTTTTATGACGTTTGTGTTATAGTCTCCATTGTACTGAGAACCAGATGTTTGTTGACATTAGCTGACTGCATTTCTAAGTTAACGGTACACTGCATGCAGAAAAGTGTTGAAGAATTCAAAAGCAAACTCAAGGATCTGTTATCGTGGTTGTGAGGAACTAAAACTGTTAGTAGCTTGGAGTTAGATAATAAAAACAAACAACTGACTTCTAGCACAAAACATAAGATTCACATAAGCAAAGGACCACATGCTAATGTTCCACAGGCATCTGTGACCTTGAACATTTTCTGTTTAATTCATAGAATGACTTAAGTATAAAAACGAAATTAATGTCTGGTCGAGTCTAACTATAGACCAAGAAAAACAAAACTACACATAAATGTCCAAGAGGTGTAATATATCATGGGGAATGTCTTACTGACCCTAAACATCTGCATAATTCACTTCTCTTCATCTACTTTCCAAAAAAATATGTTGCTTTTCTGACTTAAACCTATAAAGGGATACTATAGCTTGCACCTACATTCAACAATTTCACTGGTACAGCCCTGAAAAATGTTCATAGTGTGTTAAAAACCACCCAAAATTAGTCAAAGTACACTATATTTGATTGTACACAGTTTTTGCTTCTGCTGTTGGATGTGGATAAGTGGGCCTCCATCCTTTTATAGTAACATAACATGGCATCAATTTTCTCATCTGACCTTTACAAGAAAACAAACTAGAAATATCACTGAGATCAGTTTCTGCTTTTAAAACATTTGGCATTTCTTTTTGTTACAACTCAGTCAGCCTAGATCCTTATTAAAAAGTTCTATTGTTATGTCTTTGAAATGTGCCTTGGATGGTGTGGCTAAAGTTGATCATATCTCAAAAATATTTATTGAAAGAGATGTTTATTTATTTTTTTCCAGTGTGAAAATACTGTATCATAACTCAAAAGAGAATAAATACTAGCTTTTGTACACAGCGTGGTGTTACTGGTCCTTTGGGAACCCATTAGGAGAAAGACAAAAAATACATATGGGATTTTGTTTCCAATGGTTTTAGTTTTATAGGGATGGTTTTGGGTGATTGGCACAAGGGGAGAGGAGTTTGGGGTCGGGCATTTTCTGGAAACAAAGGCCGGCTTACATTCATGGCAAAAAATAAAGCCAGAGAGGCGGGGTATGAGAGTTTTTATTTGTCTGTCCTGGTGAAAATTTACGATCTCTCTTTTTTCCTTTCATCTCTCTCTTTCCACCTCCCCCAGAATCATCCCTCCTCCCTCTTTGCTTTCTTTTTGAATCACATTATCTCACGAAGCTCCTCTTCCTCCAAAACACCCCTCCGTCCTGTGACAGTGAGGGATTTACATGAGTACAAACATGCACAGGTACAAACACACCGCTCATAATCCCAGTAACGGTCTGGCTCTGTTGTTATGTCTGAGCTTCAATGCATCCCATCGCTTTGTCTCTTATCATTTTTCCTTTATCTTCTTTTATCGTATCCTCACCTATTATCTTTTTCCTTTTCTTGTTTGTCTTTACTGCCCACGACCTTCCCCCCCTCCATATCTGCTGTAGCCCCAGGCCACATATTAAGGGATCAATGAGAATCTCCCTTTCCATCACCTTGGAGGTGCACACCTGCGCACAACCACACAACACCCTCCCTGACGCACAAATAATCCCACACACACAAGCATGCACCCTTACACTGGCAAACAAGTGTACACATGAACCTTAAAGCTTAAAGCATTTGCGACACAGGAAGTGACTTATATGGAGTAGACGGATTGTGTCACCACTTACACGTCATCAAAAATACTCATGACTAAAACTTTCACTAAATAGGAGAAAGGGTTAACGCTGACAGAGACATGACACATATATACACACACACACACACACACTTAAACATACACCCACGAGACGCTGTGTGTTTTTTACATTCAGTAAGCAGTGACTGAGGGGCCGCCAGTAGTCAACAAAGACGGCATTGTATGGTCTAAGTGTGTGCGTTTGTGTGCGTATTGTGTGCCCTTGTGTGGGCTTGCAAACACAGCACGTGTGTGAATCATTATCTCTATGTGTCAGAACTTTGTTGGAATGAGGCTTGTCATGCATAGCTATCTAACAGCAATCACTCAGCGTTGTCTCTCCCTCTTTCTGCTCTCTGTCTCTGTCTGTCAGCGAAGCGGAGACAAATTGCTGTAACTAATATGTTACAGGAGAGCTGAGCCCTGTTAGTAGCCTATGACTCATCTCACGAGTCACTCGATAAGAACAGATACTATGATTGACAAGACATCAACATTATTGGCTTGTTAGGTGAATCAGGCAGCTGCTGACAGAACACCCTCCTTCTAAACTGCACACAAGCCCGTCTGTGTGATTGGCAGCCATGAACTAAAACAAGAATTACAACCTCCAGAGGAGATGATGCCGGGACCATCTTCTTGAAGAAGTTTTATTTTCTCTTTGAGTGTGCCAGGCACCGTCTTTTTCATACTTGGTGTTATGGTTAAATCCTCCATTCTACACTTGGAGGTGTACGTAGAAGTGAAGTTTAAAAATCTGAATCTATAATTTAATATGTACCATTTCAACATCAAAAGATTTTGTTTATGTCCGTTCTTAGACATACCAGATGTTTCCAACAAGGATCACATTCGGAGAATTACATTAATACATAGTATCTCCTTGACTCATACAGTCGTGGAAAAAAATTATTGGACCACCCTTGTTTTCTTAAATTTTTTATTCATTTTAATGCCTGGTACAACTAAAGGTACATTTGTTTGGAAAAATATAGTGATAACAACATAAATAGCTCATAAGAGTTTAATTTCAGAGCTGATATCTATCCATTTTCAATGGTTTTCTTGATAATAACCAAAATCTTACATCAATATCTATGGCATTGTACTGACAAAAACAGTGCTTTTAGACATTCCATGTTTTCTTTTCTCTCTGTT
>JAPTGW010000002.1:21913449-21924560 GCA_029814545.1 Apogonichthyoides opercularis
CTCCATGATTCTTAGCGATAAACATGTGGTGTGGTCCACTGAGACAGCGATGGTTTCTATTGGTCAACAGTCATGAATTCTGTTCTTACATTTTCATCCACTGGTTAAAGGCCATCATTCCCTCAAATGTCATATATTGTTGTCATTACTCTGTGCTAATGTACCAAAGGAAAACATCGAAGAGCTATGCATGTTCTATAGACATATCTGTACCCAGCCGTAATGACACAGTCACATCAGGCTATGGCTCTCAAAGTGGCTAATGGAAACAAACTGATCCTGTGAAAAACCAACCAGTGTCCCCACATTACTCTTTGTTCAAATCTGAAAGGCTGGCAGAGAAGAATGCCAGTGGTGATACAAAGATATCAAAGTGAGTACCAGACAGGCTGACTCCTTTAGTTCGTTGCGGTGGAAAACTGTCTTTTTTTCCCAGGAGCCTTCACAAGTGAATAATATCCAGCACAGTAGAGAGTAGAAACAAGTGGAAGTCGTCCAGTGACTTTTCCCGTCCTTGTGATAGACCGTGAAGGATGTCTGTCGCTTAAACGGATATCTCATAAGTGGTCCCTCCAACGCCCGTCACCTTCTTCACCCCTCCCCCAGGTTTGGAAGTGGTGTGATTGGCCACAACTGTGCGAGAGGTGGATCTGATTGAAAGCCAGTAGAAGAGGGGAAGGACACAGTGAGGATAAGGACAGAGGAGAAATGAATGTGGAGGTGAGTCGCTTTTCTTCAAAAATAAAAACATACCAACAGCAGCAAAGGTTCTCGAGCACCGATCTTATAAGTCATGTGGTAAATATACTTACACTACAGCCACATGACTACATTTTCATTTAAAAACAATTTTTATACTTTTATTCCTATAACCATTTTAGAAAAGCATCAGATAAAATAGACTCCGTCCATTCCAGATGCCTGAAACGCATGTAACAAAACCAGGGCAGCAGATAATGCCACTGCTCACTGGAACTGTTCAAATAGCATATTGTCACTTGGGTATGTTATCAGTAGCAGGATGATAAAATGCAGAACTGTACATACAACAGCTGCTAACAGAGACAACTGGGACAGTTCAGTGTCCATGTTAAATTAACTAATGGTGGTCAAGGCTCTTATATTTTTGTTCTGGAGTGTGATGGGAACACGAGTCACATAGCTAGTTAGACCTAATCAGGCAGTGAATGCGGCTGTATCTCAAAATTTTCAACCATCCTTGTCTGCATAGACTGTGAGGCTTCGACAGGCTCAGTTATGAAAATCCTAAAACACCTGGGTACGGTGGATATTAGGTGTAAACATAGCAAAAATTATGTGTTCTACAACAAAAACATATCAGTGTGGACAAAAAACACAAAGACACAAACATAATGCTTTAGGGACATCAGTAAACAGCAGTGCAGTTTGGCATGCCATCACAGCTAATAACTGGCATGCTTTAATACGAATCCAAATGCATGTAATTAGTAACAACTGTTTAACCGTAAACAAAGACTGGCTGAAAACCATGAAGGAGGAAAAGGAAGACTCACACAAATCAGGGAGGAAGAGGAGGGCTGACAAACCAGGGAGGAAGAAGAGAAGGATTAGGAAGAAAAAGAGGAAGAGGAAGAGTAGCAGGCTGACAGATCTGGTGAGAGATCACTACTCACTGTGGAGCCTGTTGCCCTCCTCCAGCTCCTCCTCCTCCCAGCACAGTACCTCCTCCTGTGGATCGAGGCTTGTGCAGAGGCCCCGCCTCCCCAGTGTAAGAGTGGGACTTGCCGAGGGAGAGGCTGCGAGGTGGCGGGGAGACAGGGGGCTCCAATGAACGGACCCCAGGGGAAGAGGATGAGGAGGAAGGGGCACGAAGGGCTCTGGAAGTGGAGTCCTGGTTATGCTGGAGGAGGTGATGGGTCTCAGAGGGCCCAGAGGAGGAGGGAGGGGTTGGGCTGACAGCACGCAGGTAGGCCCTGTGAGGGGAGGAGAAAGTGGCAGAGCCCTGGAGCAGCTGCCCCTCCCTCTGCTGGGCAATCTGAGCCGAGAGGAAGGGCGACGTGTAACCCTGCAGTGGGCTACTGGGTGACACCACCTCAGACTGGCCTGTTATTGTGGCTCCTGTCGCCAAGGGAAACAGAGCGTGAGGCTTTTGTGGCGACAGCTCATGGGCGGCAGACTCGAACTCTGGGCTTTCGGATGGTGTCAGCAGGCTGTCGTAGGACAGGCTGCCGTTCCGAGGTGTCTGGTTGGCCAGACTTTTGTAGCTGGTGTCTGTTGTGCCTTCTGATTGTAGCGTAGCCAGAGGGTTATGTGCCGTGTGCGCTGAGCGCAGGCTGGAGGAGCGAGAGCCGCCAGCAGACAGAACCAGAGAGGATGGGTAGGAGGTGTAGGAGCGCCCAGTCAAGGAGTAACCTGACATGCCCCCCGTCACCGCAGTCGCGCCAGGGCCTCCGGGACCCTCACCCCTTTCCCCTCCCCCTCTGCGCGCCCCTACACCTCCCCCCACCACTGTGGCCCCATCCAGGCTGCTTGGCTCCGAGCGATAGCTAGGCTGACGGCTGGACTGGAGAATGGAGGGAGATGGAGAGTCAAGACTCTCCCCACGGATCATCTGAGGAGAGGAAAGGGGAGAAGAAACAGACCAAAGGTAGAGAGTGTGAAGACAGAGAGGGAGCGGGTAAGGAAAATGTAATGAAGATGAAGGCAGAAGTTCAAAGAAGGGAGAAAGATGAAAACCAACATGTTACCCTAGGAATAGATAACATAACCCAAAACAACTTTTCTTCTACAGACTGTAACAGAAAAAAAAGTGTGGTGGGGAGAAACTGGATGCGTGATCAGTGCTGTACTCCATCATCACACTACTGGACTGGAAACATTGACTGGCTTCAACAAGCACTGCCACTGCATGTCAAAAGACTGTGTATAAACACATACATGGAAATACAAATACATAAAGTGCATGAACTACACATTCCAGTCAATGCAGTCTCAGGGGAAAGGATAGATCCACTCTAACACACAAAGACAGCCATAGGGATATATACACACACACAGATGACACTAGCTGAGACTTACTGATCAACCGATGGCCACTGAATGATCAATTTAAAAGTAAAAACAAAAAGAGGGGCATGTGTTAACCACAAAGAAAATTAGAGGAAATATCGCCCATTACGATGCACATGAAAGTTACAGTTATGTGTGGGACATTCATCATTTTGTTTTGAGCTAAATTCTAGAAGCAAAAATAGAATAAAGATTTATGCGCATCTGTAATTTTACCAATTTCTCATCAGGGAAATGTGGTCAACTTTGATCCCAGCTGACTGTTTCTTTAATGCCATTAAAGTTGAATTTCTAGGCTTGGTCAAATTGATAGTTATGCTTATTCCCAAAGCAATGAGAACATCGACATTATACCTTATTTGGGTGTGACAGGGCACTGTGGTTCCTTCCTGGGCTGTTGTAGGCTGGTCTGTATTTGTACATTGATGGAGTAGGTGGTGCCTCAGTCAACAAGCTGCTCTCTGAGAAAAGAATGCAAAAAAAAAAAAAAAAAATCTAACTTTTTCTGAAGATTTATCCTTTTGATTACAAAAAAAAAAAAAAAAAAAAAAAATCTGTTTACATAAGATGCTACTTAAATATCTGAATCGTTCTTGATGATGAATATCACAGCAGCTTATATTGCTACTAATGTTTGATTCTGCAGGAGTATGAGTAAGTGTAAGTGTGCAGGAGTCTCACCCTCTGTGTCAGCACGGGGCAGGCCAGGGTACCGAAGCTCCGGCTTTGGAGGAGGTGGAGGTTCTGCATCTGCTGACTGGCTCTCCATCTGATCTAGACTGCTTTTGGACTAGAAAAAAATGCACACAAACATCACTGAAGTGATCACATAAATTCATTCAAAGTAAATTATTGCAATGATTTTCTTCCATTGCTCAACTGTTGATATGTTAATTTATTACGCATTTTTCAATGATAATCCTAATAAGCACATGCAACATTTTCCTTCTTTGGAAATGCCCTATTTCCCCTCAAAGAGTGATTATGTGCACAGTTTTCGCTGCACTAGTTAAAGTGTGGTTATTACTCACCCTGGTGCTGTGTCTGTCATTCTGGATGCCGTTATCCAGAACCTTAGCTTCTAGCTGAGCCTCTGTGAGACTTGGCCTAAGAAACGGTGGCTGTACTTCCACTGCCTGAGGACTTCGCCAACGGCCCATGTATCTAAGACACAAAGTGCAATCAGATCCTGAATAAAATAATGTAAGCTTGGCAGTGTGTACACTATGAACAAACATCTTACACTAGGAACCTCTAACACGCATGTGTTTAAAATGAACAGATGAGTGAGAACAATAAAAGAGGAGAGAGGAAAAGTGGAAGGGTAAACAGCAGTGGAAAGAAAAAAGGTAGTGGAAAAAGAGTCATTGTGAAGTACAGTGTTTAAAGGATACCTGTACTGGTCATGGTTATGACATCAATTGTGCTTTGTGTACTTATTTACTTATAAACAAAAGAGGTGCAAATTCAGTAACAAAATAAATACATCACACTGGACGTTTTTAATACATCAATTATGAGCAGAACCTTTGTGGAGCAGCCATTGCCGACCATAAGTTAAGTACCGTCATTGATTCCAAGTGATCAAGTGTGAGAAAACAAGCAGCAGTCAGTGAGTGAGATTGAGTAGATTTCTGTGCTTGTTGTTTGTACAGCTGTAAGTTTTACACTCCACCAATGTCCTAGGGACATAACCCAGCACTGGCCAAAATTTGTCATCTTAGACTGGTGTCTGCAGCAAAGGGTCAATGACCAGTCCATCGTAGCCCAGCTAATCGGACAAATCAACAACTCTGCATCACTACTGGTGCTGGAACAGCCCGTGACGGACGCAACATGCCGCTGACCATACCTGACTGATGGAACAGTGACCGAGAACTCACACACACTTGACAATAGGCTATAATGTAACTTACCTGATGGAACCGCTCATATTATACGCGATCTTTTGAAAAGGCTAGCAATGAAAATTCAATACAAGTACCCTTTAAGGAGAGACGTAAAGTAATAAGTGAAAAGGAAAGAGGACTACTGACCTCGGGGCCTGGGAGCTGCAGAGCACATGTGAAATATTCCTCAAGCAGCCATTGGTGAAAGGGTTAACGCCTCCCCGAAACTTCCCTGTCACCTACAGTAAGACGGACAGACAGAACTAAATTAAAACTCAATACCTTAACATAAAGGAGTTTGTATAAGATGTGATGATGATGAGCATACCTGTTCATTTGTGGTCCTTCCGCGGGCCACCAGTACAATATGGAACCCAGTCAGGCCAGCGACCGGGACAAAGAACAAACCAGCAACACACATTACAGCCATACTGGGATGATAAGTTCAAGAATCAATCCGGCAAGAAAAGTAG
Source organism: Apogonichthyoides opercularis (assembly GCA_029814545.1). Classification (NCBI taxonomy): domain Eukaryota; kingdom Metazoa; phylum Chordata; class Actinopteri; order Kurtiformes; family Apogonidae; genus Apogonichthyoides; species Apogonichthyoides opercularis. The sequence continues at coordinate 21,918,863 of JAPTGW010000002.1, forward strand.
GAAAAAACAAGATATACAAGTGAAGGTCACAGTCTGTAAGTAAAGTCTAGCAATGACTCCTACACTTTTATGCCTGCAGTGTGCCAAGGAAGGATACGTAACGGCAGCATGTGGCGTGTCCAGCTGCTGGCGATGGTGCAGAACATAAACTAAGCCAAAGCCAAATACGTCCATTATGTGGGTGGTGAGTGACAGCAGGAAGAGGAAGAAATACCGATAATTCCTCCTACCAATGCAGTTGTTCACCCAAGGACAGTGGTGGTCAAAATCCTAGAAAAGTGAAGAGACAAAAAACAAAGAGTCACAAACACAAGGAGAAAAATGACTGGGGAAAAGAAACAGTTAACTTCTTACCATCGGATATTAAAAACTAAGAATAGGACAGATCTAGGCTGAGATGTCAAATCATACAGTTTGCTTTAGAGCTTCGTGTGAAATTAGGACTTGTTATTAAAACTGAGAGGAAATTATACTAGAGTGGGTGTTTTTTTTTTATAATTAACTGTCATCAGAAATAAAATGATTTTTTGTTGGATCCTTAATAGTCATGTGTATGTTTACCTCCACACAGTTGTCACAGACTGAGCAGTGCGAACACCGCGGCGGGCGATAGAAGCGGCAGGTTGAGCACCACTTCATGCGCACCTGGATGCCTTTGATCTCCACTGTCTTATAAAGTGGAGCACGGAAATCATCCTCTTTATCCTCATCCTCCTCCGCTACAAACAAAAACAAACACTGAGACGGTCATCACATTATACTGGCTCGTCATACTGTTGCCAGGCATTGTGTTTCTGCTATCATTTTCTTGCGCATCACAATTACATTGATACTGATCTGTTTTGCATCTTGTGTTATACATGATGTACTGAAAGACATTTAAATATTATACAGAACTAGAGCTGCTCAATATATTGTTTGAGCATCGTCATTGCAACATATATGTGCGCAATAGTCAAACTGCAGGTCCTGCAGTGTAGGAGGCAAATTAACTCAATGTGTTCTCATCTAATTTCATCCTGGGTACCTGACACACACTGCATGCAGCGATCCACCAATCACAATCATTCTTAATCAGTTTGCTGAAGCAGACCATGCTCCTGCACATGGAGTGAGTTGCTGGTAACAACATTGAAAAATGAGCAACGAACAAGAGAAAAATCACCAAAAACGAAGACTTGGTACCACAAAGAAAAGCAACATCAGTTATCTGGAATTATTTTGGCTACAAGAAGGATGATATTGAAACACGTGTTCAGTGTCAACAGTGCCTTGCACCTGTTGCCACGAGAGGTAACAACTAATTTGTTTGACCATTTACGTCAGCACCACGCAGCTATTATATCCTCCCCGAGTATTTTTTCATATCACAATATATATTGCAGTTAAAAAAATAAAAATAAAAAATTAGCAAAGTTAATTTCTTTCCAATATTGTGCAGCCCTATACAGGACTTGAAAGCATTTATGGAGCAAGATGAGTATGTAAGATACATGTATGTGTGTTTACCTCTAGGGAAGACACCAGGATCCATAAAAGTGGCCATACAGAAGTTGGCGAGTGTGAAGAGGAAGATCACGGCATTGTAGATGGGAATAACAGAGGAGACATACTCTGCCAACCATGGGCACCTTGAGAGGATGAAAAAGGAGAAACAGTGGAGGAATGTGTTTAAAACAAGTATTGCACTTTGAAAAATGGTGGGAAACGGAGACCACAGAGGACAACTCCAGCCCCTGTTGTTAAAGACACTTCTTGATATCAATAGTATAAGACAGCTGAGGTCTAACAACACTAGTGAAGATGTTCAGTAGACAGAAATATAAGAATATGAAGGTAAACAGCTCACAGATGTGACTGTGTGGCACTGAAAAACAGGACAGGTGTACTTATGAACCTTTTAATAAATGCAAGAAAAATGTACTACACATATTTCATAAGCTTGTTTAAGCGTAAGTTAGTGCAAATACAAACTAATTTTATGAACTACCTAGAGACACAGGTGCAGCTATATACAGTGCATTAAGACTTTTAAAACAAAGTATGGATTGGGTCAGTGACAGTCTGTATAATGCGGAAACTTACGTGAAGCAGAAGAAGAGGGTGGTGGATCCAACAAGGAAAGTGGTGGCTGCAGAGACCGGGACATATCGGCTGGGGCGAAACGGACGGGGAGGAGCAGAAACTGGACCACCTACTCCTCCCCCAACACCCCCACCACTAAAACCCGGCATCCGAGAAACAGAGAGAAGGGAGGAAGATAGAGAGAGGTAGATATCTACTGTCTACCTAGAGTAAAGGGGTGCTTAACAGGTCAATGTGGCAAATAGTCTCTGTTTGGGAGGAGAGGCCATCACTACAGACTGGAAAACAAAACCAACACTATGCAAAGCAGCAACTGAATTAAACCATAAGGGATTCTGCATCCAGCACTATGATATCACTTACAATTTCTTTTAAATAGCAACATAAAGCTCTATTTGCATATGTACAGCTTGCCACAAATATTTGATTTTTTTGTGCATAATTTTAATAGAAGATTATAAAAGCAAAACTATACAAGAGCAATGTAATACAAAAATATGTGTATGTAATTCATAAATATTTTTGTATGGCTTAATGTAACTGTATTTGGTGCAACAATATAAATAATTCTAATCAAGGCTACTCTCTGGCACCAAGTGCAACCATGTCACTACTGTGCAAGAAAACAAAAGCACAGACGCTTGCACACGTGACTAAAACTGAAGCAATCAAGGTTTTTTCCTCTCTTGAAACTCAGTATTTCTCTAAATACTCTCTTCCGTGCTTGAGTTATGATTATCACTATCAGAGGAAAAAGAAATATAAAAAGAAAAGAACCAAAAATTAAAGAGGTAGTGGGTGGAAGAGCAGAAGCACACAGAGGAGAACAGGCAGAGGATTGAGCAGAGCAGCTGCTGATGACTTCTGTGATTGTCCCAAGAGGGCTTATTTAGGCACTGGGTGGGTGGAAGAGACTGAGGATGGTGGCAGGAGAGACCGTTCCAGCGTTTCAAACTAAGTCAGTGGGGGAAAACTACTAAAAGAAAATCACTTTAAATCAGCATCCAACAAATAAAGGTCCAGCTGGATTTCTTAAAAGATGTTTAAAAAAAAAAAAAAAAGTCTTGCCTTCTCAGGTAAAACCACTCAAATAATGATGTAGAATCCCCTTTGAAGAGTTTGAGACCCCCAGCTTCAGTCTTTGCGTTAATACTGGGACAGAATCAACTCATTCCAAAAAGCAGGCCTGCGTATGTCGCTGAGCTGTCACCGCTTTTGGCCAGATCTGGGTGAAGAGATCTCTCCCACCTCCAAATCCTCTGCAGATACACCTCCATTCCCATTCTGCATCTTAGAAAAAAAGCCATGTGCAACGATGCATTATGTAGTCTGATGCATAGTAGTTCTTTATTCTCTCCCGTCTTCTTTTACCCACTGCTTAAGTGGGTGGGCTGTAAGATGACCCTGTAGGAAAACAATCTGTTAATAGTGAACACAACCTTTATGGGCATGTCACAAACAAACTTGCGTTTCTGATAAGCATTATGTGCAAAAATGACAAATATTCCTGAGTTCCAGGACTGGATGACAGTTGAAAAGCAAAAGCACATGCAATGTTTCTTTGCACAGATGGTTGATTTCAGAGCACAGATTTCTCAAGAAAATCCACAGAAGATGACACAGCACAGGCATCCACAGCATCAGTGTATGTAAATGCTCATACAGGTTTGAACAAAGTGAATTTCTATGTTAGGGCAAAGGACAGAACTAAGTGGGAGCAGCAGAAGTTTCACTGTTATTTCACAACAATCAAGCTGACTAACCAACCTCCTACTGTATGAAAACTCTTGCGTTATACAGCGTGTGTCTTTCTCACTATTACTCACACATAGTGAGCTGCTGTCAACCAGACAGCTGGTACCTGAATTGTCCTCAGGTGAAAAACGAAACACCTCCCAATGGTTGAAACTGGAAAAACCCTTGAGACCTGGATCGGTGACGAGACTGGACGCCTTCAATACACAGCAGTAACTAATTTCCCTGTCTCCATTTGAAAACTAGTCCGTGTGGTGAAAACGGATCCCGAGTAACAGTGTAATCTGATAGTTTGGACACACCCCTCTTTTCAACAATCAGCAGCACTAACAAATACGGAGCTCTGGCCGAGGCAAAGTGTCACTGTGCCTGTTGTTAATCATCTCATCTGTCTCACAACAAATCCCCCCCACCTCTCGACTATAATGGATGTTAATCCTAAAATCTCCGTGTCGAGCCTTGCCTGTCATGTCACCGCAACAATCTGCAAGCTACATCGTTAAGTGGCCGGTTGAGCTAACTTACTCAAATGTGGGACGTTTATCCAAAACTGCCACCTCATGTCCGCGGCAAGTCTGTACAATTTCATGTATTGTTAGTGCATATTTCAATCATACGTATAAGAAGACCATACGTTAAATACCAGGCCAGGGCAATGCTAGGATTCAGTAAAGACTACAATCATAATCTGCTCACACCACATCCCAGCTTACACAAAGTTCACTTTTAAACTAAATAATAACACAGAGATGATTAATTTTATATGTCCGAAAATATGAGACTTATACACACTCCTTTCAGAATAATTAGTTAGATCTTACCCAGCCTCGAAAGTTTTTTGCGACACTGCTCAGTCCTTTACCACAGCTAGAAGAGTTCGCTAGCGTTACCTGGCTAGCATGGAAGCTTGTACATTTGCGGAGTTACTTTCATTGCAAACGAATCTTAAAGTGTAATTACATTCAGCTGAACAGTCACAACGAAGAGAAACAAATCCAAGCGTGACATACTTATTACCGAACATGCGAGTGGTTCTGCCTGTGGGGTGTTGGTCGTGTCGGTCCTCCTTGAGTTAGCCGCGAGCTAACTCGTTAGCTCCCTTGCTAGGCCGACATCGGAATCCAGGAACTAGTGGGTCATCCCTCAGGTGGGACAATCAGCCAATCAGAGACGGAGGGGGTGTGGCTTGTTTGTATATGTCAACGGAGAAAAATGAGACTATGGATCAATATTAATGCTGTATTAGTGTTAAAATAATCCCTGATGTTTAAATAAAGCTGCTTCAGATATTCAAAACAAAGGGGAATAAAGTCATAACAACATACGTTTAACCAGAAATGTTTAATTTTAATTAACTGGAATTTTTTTTTTTAACTTGAGATTCATGCATAAAGAGTAGCAACAAAAATCCACATCTCAGTCTTATAGTTGACTTTCCCCTTTGTTAATAATGTTTTCGTGTTAAAGTTGTTTTCCTTTCTTTCTCAGGTTCCAGATGGTCAACACAAAACCCCCACAGAACACCCACCTACAATGAAGTCATATCCTGCTGATTAAACCTAAAACGTGGAGCAATTGGATCATAAATAGAGGGAAAACAGGCAATGCATGAAAATCTGAATGCAGATAAATAATTATACATATTTTCATACAACTGCCAGCTAGTAAAGTCAAAAGTTGAGTACATACGTAGTCTGAAATGAAAATATGTAATTTGAAAGTCATCTGCTCTATGTACGCATATATATAAATGTTGTTGTATTGCTTTTACATTGATGATCAAAGCAAGTAAATGATTGACTGAGGTTTTTAGTCACACTTAAAGGTGATGTTGCAGTTGTATTTGAGCTCCAGTATG
>JAPTGW010000002.1:22274765-22285893 GCA_029814545.1 Apogonichthyoides opercularis
AATGAATGAATGAATGAATGAATGAATGAATGAATGAATGAAAAAGTAAAAAAATAAATTGTGTTTCTCTTTGCAGAAAATGGACAAAAACAGAGATGGCGTGGTCACTCTCGATGAATTCATCCTTTCTTGTCAAGAGGTATCATTTTATCCATTTAACCTTGTGACCTTTTGAAGAGAACGTAAAACTTACACATTAGTCTCTTAAAAGGGTCTTGATTGCTTGCCTGTTTTCTCCTTTGCAAGCATCATTTTCTATTGCCTATTAATTACCACCCTTGCTGCCTAGAAATGTTTTTCTGCAGAGAGATTTCCACTAACTGTAAAACATTGCTCTCATTTTATGGGTTTTTACTGCCCCCTAGTGGCCTGAAAACTGAATTAAACGGTGATTATTGGACTGCTTTCTCCTTGCACAGAATCTTCAGTTTCCTATTTTTTTTTTTTTTTTTACCAAACACAGGATGAAAACATCATGAGGTCTCTACAGCTCTTTGAAAATGTCATCTAGACGACAGCGAAGAGGGTGGTTAAAGAAAGACAGAAGAGGAAAAACAAAGCATGAAGAGAAGGATGAGAAGAAGTGAACATAAACCTACAGGAGAAAAAAGAAATGCATTTAGAAAGTGGCAGAAAATAAAGAGCTGTCACGCTGATGAGTGACAGGTTATTAAAAACTGTACGGAGAAGGTCTTAATGTAACAAATCCATGGTGACAAACCGGGACAAGTCCTTAAGACTCAACCCTTTACCTTCATTTGGGCTCTATGTGACCATTTACCTCTGCTACTACGTGTCTCCACATCCCACTCTTGTTACTGGTGTTGCAGTTACAGTCATCTTGGACGGTGTGTATTTTATGGCATAGTGTAAATACTCAACCTAACATATTAATTGGCCCAAAATTTTATGAGCGTCTCTCATAAAATTAACCAAATTGGAAGAACTGGAATTTGTAAAAGCATAGTACGATCAATGAAATGCATTAGAACTAAATGAAAGCATGATGAGTCCTGTTTTCATCATGACGTTCTGTGCCAATGTGACAAAAAGAGCAATACAGTTAAGCATGCACAGCAGAGACAATACATTCGGTGTGTAGTGTGGGCCATAAAAACTTGGTGGCAATATACTAAAATTACTGCAGAACTCCATTGTCCATATCAGGACTGGGCTGACACACAGATCCACAGAACCTTGGTCAAACACAGGCCTGTAGGGGTTTGCAAAGCTGATTTCCTGCCAGTCTTACGTCTTGTGACAGCTTACAACAGTCTCTAACCGTCCTCTTAAATCCTACTGTGTGTGTTTCAGTGGTGTCAGTCAGTGTTTCAGTGTTTCAGCGACTCAAATGTAAATATTTAACTGTTGTATTTGTGGCTTAAACATACTGTCTGCAATCACTTGTGTCTGCCTGTGTGTTTCTGACTCTAACTGTCTGTCTGTCTTTCTGTCAAATTGGATATATCTGTAATTATTCTACCAGATACTCATTGTACACTTGGTCTGATTTAAGGTTTACTGACATGTCGATGAAGAGGGATGTGCGTGCGTATATGTGTGTGTGTGTGTGTGTGTGGTGTCCCGACGTACTGTAAAGTTTCTGTTTGCCTGAATATATTTATCATTTATTCAAGCATGTAGCTTCATCCTGTGGTCGTAAAAGCCCAGACAGCCCGGTCCAGCTGATCTGACCGTGGGTTGTTGTTTTTTTGCTAGAGAGGAGAGTTTTGTCTTTAACTCTGTCTGTTAAAAACACTGACTCAGAATGACCAACGTTTCACTGTGAGGGAGAAGTTAGAAGAGAGGAGTCGGGTGGAGGCCCAGTGAAGAAGGAACGGAAAGGAAGACAAATAACACGATGGAAAATGAGAGGAAAGACCTTTTCACTGATTTTTGAAGGAATGGAAGCCATCTTTCAAACAAGAGCCATCACTTTGAAGATTGAACGAGACAAAAATAAAGATTTATAAATGATTTACTGTCATGCCCACTCACTGTGCTATCAATAATATAATAAAATTCCTCAGTGAGATGTGTCACGGCTCATCTCAAATGTACCCAGACATACTTTTAGACAAACTGAGACAGTAAGACAAACAGATAGACAGGCATACAGACAGACAGATCAAAACTGTCAGAATGAATAATGTGTGTATTGAAATATTGTATAAAACCATTATATTTATCAATAAACTTTTCAAGAAACAAAATTATCAATGTTTGTTTTTGTGTGTATTTTTTTCTATTGCTCCATAAGTTGATTTTTTTTTTTTTTTCATATTTACAGCTTATAATTATCGTATGTTAAACCTTAAAATCATTTTTATGGTGGATCATAAAGAGCATAAGCAAAAGGTTCACAAGAACAGTTTATACTGTTATTTACACACCTATACAATGAACGTACAAAAAGAGATGTGCCTCAATTCAAAAGGCACGGTTCACAAATAAAGCATGTGCATATGAAAAAAAAACTTCACCATCATTACTGAACATGCATCACTGCCTTTATTACCAACTTACAGCCTCTTTCATATTTTCCTGCTTCTCTTCCCACTAATCCTGACATGTTTTTTTCCCCCCATTATTACTGATTACAGTAGTTTATGTATAACGTGTTCATTTGGGGGGGGGGGGGGGAAGGTGCACCACACCTGAGCATGTACAGGTGATTTTGGTGGTGCAATAGGACTGAGTAAATCAAAAATGAGATCTGAAAAGGTTTAAGTACCAGGACAGCTGAAAAACATTCATCAGAACCAGTTTTCATCTGCACTTTCAGCAAGACATTTGTTTTGTATTTTAATAAAAGAGAGTAGGAGAATCATTAAAAACACATTGGCCGTGTATTCTGTTATTTTGTCTAACTGGCACTGGAGGACGGCCCTTCCTTTTATTTGTTTGGTGCTCTTTTCCAAAAAAAAGAAAAAACTGAGCCAACCCTGTTTAAGAGTAACAAAACCAATCTGTGGCAGGATAAGAAGATTGTTGCATTGAGAGGAAAAAAACACCTTCTCAAAAATGCTCAGTTATATTGCTGCTAAACTAACAACCTCTTTTAGGTCCAGGGAGTTAATTTTTTTCTCCCTCTTATTCTAATAAACAGAATACATACAAGCAGAGAAGAAGACAATGACAAAGTGACATTTTTTGTTGTTTCAGCACATTTTTGGGTTTGAATCTTGCAGAATTTTAGTCCAAGAGTGTTCTGCTTTTTGCTTCAAACATCACTCACCATTATTTCAGGTCCAGCTTCACAACCATCCACTCAGCTTTGCCTTGTCCAACACTTTATTTGATTAATTTTTTTTTTGTCCATTGCATGGAATCAAAGAAAGTCCCGAAGATGCTGTCCTCGTGAGGGCCTAATTTAATGTATGTATCCTTCCGCGGATAATAAATGATGATCATGGATTACAGTCTGACACCCCATGAAGAAGATGTCACTTTTGTGTTTTGGTCTTTATTCCCTCTCCTCGGCCCAGGGTTGGAGGTTCTGCAGGGCATACAGAGAGGAGTTATGGGCGCACAGTGGATCCGACACGGCTGATTCGCTGAGGGACTTCTGGAGGGCGGACTGCTGCAGCTGCAGGATCAGCCGATTGGCCTGTTGACGCTCCGCCTCCCGCTCCTCGGCTGTCTGTCTCCTGGAAAAAAAAAGAGGAAAAAATGAACACAAATAAATTAATAAAATGTGATGTTATGTAAGATTGTAAGATTAAACAGAGAAGAGAGAGGGAGTTTAGGATTTTTTTTTTACAGTGGTAGCGTTAAAGTGCAGTGTGATGTGTTTATATTTTATGACGTTTTACATCTTATGACTTTCATTCAGATTGTATCTTAATTTTTTTTAATACTTGCTCTCTGAGAGACCTCTAGATAATACTTCCTATGTACCTGAATATGTACAAATGGCAAATAAAACTATCTTATCTTATCTTATCTTATATTATTTATATTACAGATTTTTTTTAAAAAAACTTATAAATCCAGAAATAAAAAAGAAATGTCACGGCAAAAAGTCATTTCAATATGTTAATATGTGGGTGCAAATAAAATGTATATTATTTACGTGTTTATTTTTGCATGACGCATCTTCAGATATTAAATATTTGGCACATTCAATGTATTAATACTGACAAATAAATTAACAAATAAAAATAAATATCGTAACTAAAAGGTCTTGTGGTCCTAGATTATTACTATTATTTATTTATTTGTATTTATTTTTTTGCTGTAAACTCTTTTTGATTGTGATTGTGTGTAAAATGGCAGACACGTGCAACAAAGTTTGCATTTCACAGAACGTGTAAAACAAACTGACACGTCGTGGGTTATGTTTGAGGTGTGAGATTTTCCTGATTTTTAACAGAGGAATGATGAAATATCTGAACAACCTCCACTTGGTCCTGCGGTTCTGGAACCAGGTTTTGACCTGTGCATCTGTCATCTTCAGACTCTTAGCCAGGGCGGCCCGCTCGGCGCTGGCCAGGTACTTCTGCCGGTGGAAGCGCTTCTCCAGCTCGCAGATCTGCACCCTGGAGAAGGATGTCCGGGGCTTTTTCCGTTTGGGAGGTGTCCGGTTCTGGTAAGGGTGTCCTATCCGCCGCGTCACCGCAAATGGCACCAGAGCCGCTGCAAAGACAGACAGACAGACAGAGACAAAGTGAGTGGATGATGAAATTCCTACACCATCACTCCTCACTCTGTATGGAAATCCAGGCCCATACATCACAAGTATCTGCCCTGTACGACAATAATTCCTCATACAGACTGTGTAGGCCAAATGTGAAATGGACATATTATATCAGAACAGATACCCAGGCCATTGGAAACAGGATTTACAAACAATTAATGTAAAAGTTGTTTGAGTTTGAAGAAAGTCACTTAGTCTCTGTATTGTTATTTACAGAGAATAAAGATGGTCTGTTAGTCTAACTTTAAATATATGCAGATTTTATCCAAAGGTTTATTAATCTACAGAAAAGACATCAGTAAACTGGGAAATCAAACATTTCAACCAGACATTTTACAGCATGTTGGTCAGAATTCTATATAGTAAATGTATCATCATCATCATCATCATCATTATTATTATTATTATTATTATTATTATTATTATTATTGCTGTTGTTGTTGATGATGATGTTGTTGTTGTTTGAGTGCATTATTTATTTTTAATAACAATCCATTTTATGATTTATTTTTATCAATTACAGATGGACAGTCATTCAATCTTTTTATTGATTAGTTTTTAACAGTAATTAAATGACCCATGTGATTGCTTATCCATGCAGACATTATGTCCAAGTCCTGAAACAGTCGTGAATGAAAACTCGTGAATAATAAAATGTAAGTAAACAGGTGCCATATATAATGGTTTGATAGTGATTATAATCATTTTAAAGTTGGATGTTAATATATTGTTTGCCTTTAAATAATTGCAGGGGTGACATTTCACTTGACTTTTAATAGCCTTTACACTTATTCGGCACAGGTGCTTTTAAATAGTCCAGAAACACTCAGTAACCTTTTATACATAATAAAATATTAATCAGGGGAAGCCACTAAGACTAACAGCTGGCCTACCTGATATTCTGTCCTTGGCGAACCTGTTTCCTATCCAGGGGAAGCACAGCCCACCAAACCCAGGGACAGCGCTCTGAACCGGGGTCGGGGGTCCCGGGGCTGTCACGGGTCTGTGCGCCGGGACTCGAATCACTCCCCGGCTTCCCAGACTCCTGCTCTCCCCGTAAGACCCCGAAGCCTCCACCGGAGGCATTATACCGGAGAGCGAGATTGACAGCGCGGTGTACGAGGGCGCGCTGGCCCCGGTAGGGCTTCCTAAACTGTAATAACCGTCCCCGTTGCTTATATCTGATCCACTTTGTCTTCCTGCCGTGCGCCCGTTTTCTGGCTCGGTTCCGGCTCCCAGGATCTGATCGATGCCGAAGCTGATAGGTTCGTGATGGGCCGGTTTGGGAGGAGGGCTCGGCGCGCTTGGTGCTTGCTCCATTCCCGTCGCTGTGTCGCAAAAAGGACGAAAAACTGAACAAAATGTTTTCAGGGGGCTGCACAGCGGGGTCAAACTGTTCCAAAAGTCAACGCCAGTAGTGTCTCCATCGTCGTCCAGCCGTCTGTTCAGGATCCAGTGCGTCCTTGTTTTCTTAAACAGGCCTCTTTCAGAGGACTGGGTCCTCTCTGCAGGCTGTGGTGAAAGTTTGATGGGCGTTTAGAGAGATGTGACGCTCTGTCCTCCTCTCAGCGCGTCAAAACGCTCCGTCTAGCAGCTCGGTCCTCCTCCATCTCTCTCCACCTTTCATTGGCTGGCACCGGAATGACTGATTGAATGTTAATGGGAGTAGGCCCTCGATTTGGCACAATAACCAAGATGTCCCATAACCACGGGCGTCAGCGGGTTATATACTGTATACAGCAAAACTGGCATCTTCTTTTTCTTCTGAGTCAGAGTTTGATGTTGCGGTTTCTATGAACTTAATGAAGACTTAGGAACAAGCATCATCTTTATGGAAATGCGTATTTTATGTGTTGAAAAGTCTGTCACCATGGATCACTGAGGATCAATGTTCCTCTAAACTGCATGCGTACATCTTATATATTTCAGAACTCGTCACTCATCTGTAATTGTTTCGTTTCTTTATCGGTATGTGAACAGGTAACACGTCTCTGTAGCAAATGATGTCAAATTAAAGGGAAAAAACCCCTTCCACACACCTAAGGGTTTGATGAATTGACCTTGCTGCCCATTACCACTTCTCAGACCAGACACAAAATGCGCATCATTTGTTCTCTCGCTGCCTGTGACACATCTTCAGTCTGTATCATTTGACACATGTGGAATGTATGCGGTAATAAGTCTAGACGAAACAGGTTGGCAGCAATAAGAAAGTATTTCATAAGAGAAATACTATTTATCATGGACGCTTTATAAAAGGAAATCCAAAAGACAGACCTGTTAGACTCGATTTATATTCCAGATCATTGAAATCTCTTTAAATGCTTCATCTCTGAATAATAAAATACCGAGTTTTCTTTGACATTCACCTGTACAGTCACATTTTATGCTAAAATATCTAAAATATTGGATCTTTATGTAGAAACCAAAATAAACAAAATCCTGCATTTTCTATTCGTTGTTTGTCACATTAATGCTTCTTATTGAACATTTGAGATCATGTTCTCCCCAGATATTTAGCTGAAAAATAAAATAACATTTAACGCAATTACAACAGTATTTATTGTAAGGTCATGGAAACACAATAAACATAATTAATCTATACTAATAACCATATGGCAGATATAACTTGTGCGTAATTACGCACTTAGAAGAAACCGATCACGTCGCTATAAAATCAAAGGTCAGTGTCTTTATTGGACATCCACCATTGTGCTTGGTGCTCTTATTTGTTCCTTGTTGCCAGTGCCACATTAAATGACCTGACATGGGAAAGCCATCGGCTACCTCAGATAAAGTGTCGGGGCTCTAGAAGTGCTAACCACTGAGATTCATTGTAACAGGCGCCCAAAGTGACCTGATAATCACATTTTCACTAACTTGTCTCAGAGACAGACAAATGCGCATCGGGTTTGGATGCGGCAGGTGGCTTTTTAAGGTATCACGTTACTTCACCATAACTAAGTAATGCCCTGCATATTCATTTAAGCAACAGAGGGCTCTGAATTTGAGACGTTTTGGAGAAGAAACCTGTTTTGTAGACCTATATTTCAATTTCACATTTTAGATTACGTTTCACTGTTAATCCAAATATATTTAGAGTGTAACATATTTATCAGTGTTAGTGAAATGACATTAAATTCTAAACTGTAAAATCCGTTTTTCTGAATTAAAACTGAATTTGTTCTGTGATTTTCCAGCTCATTAAAAAGCTGCAAAAACAAAAACGGAAAATGCAACGATACTGTAGTAGGTATAGGTAATATAAATTCCGCATTTCGCTCTTCACAATATAGTCTTATGAAGCAATATGAGATGGGACAAGGCCCGAGGTGTTTGTTTGGCAATATGGACAGACTCTGAGTGTTGGCTGGTTCACCCTGCCATATGTGAACTCACCGGTGGCTTTTGATGGGGGAGAATTGGTCTGTTATAGCTGTCAGCTTTGTGGACATTTTTATGTTTCTCTTGATGACATTTGCAAAAATAATTGTCCAAAAGCAAATATGACAGAGTGCGTGAATGCAACGTTAACCGAAATTGAGTGAATTGATTTCTAATATTTGTAAATTCACTTTTTATGGGATGACTCATACCTAGACGTCAGCTGATTAAAAGCCTCGTGTATATTAATAATTGCTGCATTTATTCTAACTGCTTTATAAAGTAATGCCTGTAAGTAATGTCTGTATAAATAACAGAGGGGTCCCACAGGTTGCAGATGTTGGGTGTTAATAATCCGGTGTAATCCAAAGATTAGGAGTGATTATGACACATTAGTCCAGACCTACAGAGATATCACCATGATACCGGTTATCAAAAAAAAAAAAAAAAAACCATCAGGAAAAGCCCCAGCCCTCCCTCTGCCAGCCTTTATGAATTTATTGATGCCCTGAAAGTTGAAGACATTGTCGAATCTTTTTATTGCTCCAGTATTAAAACAGAACAGGTAAAAAAATAATTGACACCAAGAGCCCTCTAAAAAAAAAACACACACACACACATAACCCGCTTGAAAAGCAGCCTTGAGGTTGTCTAGTTTAGGCGCATAGGCCAAAATGTTTAGATAGTGGCAAATTACGAGCTGTTTCTGAAAAGCCTACAGCGCGCACGAACAATTAAGACGCACATTAATCCTCGTTTTTTTTCCACAGGCAATATAAAAGCTGACACTCTGATTCCAAAAGTCCAAAAAGAAACGACAACAAAAGAGTGAAAGAGTGCGATTTGTTTGAGAAATTACCACTTGATCTGCATAATCGGGGGTCTGGGCTGCAGCTCGGTACCCGGGGGCTGCGTTTTTATTGCGCGTCTCTTCGCCGTTATCAATTTCAGCAGCGCGCCTGACTTTTTAAAAGGGGGACGAGGCCGGCTGCTTCTTAATAATGAATGACACGCTTTTATATTGTCGCTAAAGTGCCCGTGATGTTACAATATGAAAAGGCAGCGGTAAGTAATAGTGCATTTAAAGGGGATGTAGTGTATTATTATGATGTAAAAGAGAAGGAGAGAGGGGGTAGAGAGAGGGAGATGAGAGGAGAGCAGCACCCAGAGAGAGAGAGAGATTGTTTTATTACAATAAGAGGAGATGAGTTTGCCTCGCAGCGAAATGGGGACCAGTTAATGAAACTTTACCGCAGCTAACGATTTCCCCTCCCTCGCTCTAAAAACCGCCCTTATGAAATATTTAAACTATTTAATATAGGTAGTATTAAGCTGAAAGACACTGGCATCGGCCATCTGACAACATTTACAAGGCTGGGGATTTTTTAAAGTTGTATAAACAAAGCTTTACGGCCCACATACAACAAAAGTCGTATAGTAAATCATGCTCACATTGAGTGCAATATAGTGAAAATGTGTTTTACTGTTGGGAGACTTGATTTAGTCTAATTTACACTTTTCTTCATTCCATGCCATGCATCTTTTCACGCACAGATGCAGCAGTTACAGGCTCATCCTATCAATATAAAGCCTGTCTTGTCTATAATGGGAGGGATAGCCAGGCATGGCCCCAGTGTGGTGGTATAGTGTTTCATATTGACATGCTCAGTGGGATTGTTGGATGAGAAGAGAGGAATGGGATCCCCCATCAGGGACATGGTCAGGGCCATCATCATCTCTGGGCTGTCACTGGACCATTGCTCTGTGCTTTGCGGACACAATTTATCTGCCAGACATTTAAAAAGCAGATAAACAATGTAAAATGTCACTGTAAATGTCAGAGATATGGCTTTGGAGATATTAAAGGATTTTAATTACTACGTATAAAGACTGTCATCTAGAGGTTCAGGGGAGACATAATTCACATTTTCATGAATCAAATACAAAAGCAAAAGAATGATTCTTATAAATGAATTCTTAGAAGTGTTACCTACAGTAAAGCTGGATAGATTTTTCATTTGAAAGCAAACAGAGCGACTTAAAGCATTTTAAACTTGTATACAAATCAGACAAGTAAGCTTTTTTTTGCAAGTATCATTATGCATATTTAACCACATAAAGATGCTCTGACATGGTAGATATTTGTTTCGTTGAACATCGCATACTTGTTACACTTGAGGAAGAGTCTGCTTCGACTCTGTGTGTGCGTGTGTGAGGGTTGAGCATGTTAGCCTGTCTGATGGTTGAATGCATGGCTGCCTCTTCACGCTGGTTAAAAGTCAGGGAGGGAGGGAGAGATCCACACAGAGAGGAGGATGGAGAGGAAGAGAGTGAGAAAGGGAAGTAAGCAACCACACAGACATGAATTATAGGGATGGACAGAGAGCAGAAAGCAAAAACAGGATGGATGGCTCAGACTGAGACGTGAGAGAAAGAGTTAAAGCATTAATGGGGGTCATTTGGAGCTGATGATAATTGAACACATGGCTTGAGTTTGAACAAGCATATTCCCACAGCGTTGTCTGGTTTTTATATTGAGACTTAACCTCTGGCTTATCTGTTTTGAGTGATAAGTAAAAGTTTGTCTGCTCTTTCTGTGGAGCCACATTTTTAGTGTGTGATCATACTTTCAGAGGGATCTACCATAGATGAAATGACTGATGTAATTAATAAGAGCGTTTGCCACTGCATTAATGACTCACAACTGATTTATGGGTGCGTGTGAGCATGCCAGTGCGTGTTTGTGTTTAAGAGCAGCTGAGTGCTCCTGAACGCCCCTGGTCGTGGCGCTAATGTGTTAATTCATTACTGCTTGTAGTCAGTCGCATTGTGTCAGAGCTGTGTTTCCCATCTCTCTCTGTCTGTGTTCTCTCCGCCTCATAAAAGCCGATTATCCGCCGCATGTCCACCGTTCCACCCATTCTCTCCTGCCTCTTGACCTCCTCACCCCTCCTGTTGCCTGCCCACAGGGTGCTCAGGCAGGGGAGGAGGGGAGGGAGGGACAGAGGACCAGCTGCCACCAGCCATAGTGCTCTGCTGCCTGGC
>JAPTGW010000002.1:22373692-22384912 GCA_029814545.1 Apogonichthyoides opercularis
ACCTTGACTACACATACACACTGACAGATCTTGTTCACACACACACTCATAAATACACATATGTGAAGATAAAGTGGTGCACCTGTCCTACATTCGGTCAATTTACAGTCCATCTTGTTTTAAAACTGGGGAGAATTCTTTTGCCGCTCTCTCTTTTTTTTTACCCACACACTCTGCTGTTTCATCCTCCCCCTTTTAAATCCTCTCTTGCTACCTCTCTTTCCTCTGTCCTCATATCTTACTCCACACTATTGTTTATGGTATTACGGCATAGAGGAAAAAATGCTGCTGTTTTTAATTCTTTCTACAGGCTGTCATCTTCATCATCTTTGCAGCAGATATGTTTCTGAGTCTGTTAAGTTTTTGTCTTTGGCTTAAGGATACAGAAATAGTTTACGGGTGAACAATTAGGGTTTTGCCAGTAAGGAGATATTGTAAGATTATGTAATGCCTGACTCTGCACACTGGTATGTATATGTCTGTAGAAATGTGTGTGTCTGGGCTGTTTGAGCTTTGGGAGTAAAACAGGGGGCTGTCAAAAGTTTCTCTCCCACTTGTCTCTCATCATACAGATTAATTAGTGCTGACAATGGCAAAACAACTTCAGGCAGCAAGCCCACATCAAAACCTTTTTTTTTTTTGCCACAAATCATTAGGATGGATGTTGTAGTCCCATGCGTAATCTATGCCATGCTTCTGTGTCTTTCGTCTCTTATCTGCCATCCTCTTTTCCTCAGAATCCTCTCTTGGAGGATTTGATAAGTCTGTTACTGTCCAGTCAAATGAAGATGTTTTTTGCATTGGTAAGTTTTTGTGGCAAGCTTTTTTCTTTGACTTGTGTGTAATTCACCCTGAAAAAGTACACTGATGTGTGGAGAAGAATGATTAAGAAGCAGATTCTGCATATTTTTTTCAGTGTGAAATGTGCTGTATTCATTTATTTATCTGTGGGGTTGAATCCGCGTGTGCATGCATAAATGGCTGCGCATTTGTTTTTGATAAAGACATATCCTTTTTTGCTGGATAAATTAGCATTGGTACATCATAATATTTGTAATACAAACAAAGGAAAGGTGGAGCAGGTGTGTAGTGAAATATCCTTGTACTTGAGAAAAAGGGTAGAATTAGGCCTTTAGAATGTTTCAAAGACACCTGAAATGCTCTAAATGGAATGTCTTGAAAAATAGTAGAATTTCTCAAGTGTAAAATATGTTGGGTTTTTTTTTTATATGGGACTAAATAATGAGAGGTTTCATGCTTAAATTGCAGGCTAGGTTTGTCAAACATTGTTGTTGTCATTGCCAAAACAGAGCTTTTTCTCCTCCACAGTGTAGTGAACAACAACTTTGTGTCGGTGTTTGTCTCATCTGTGGTCGACACGTGATTCCATTGGAACCTGTCCCTTTTCCCTGGTGTTCATTACAACATACTGGTCTAAGTATCCTGCTGTGCTAATTACGATCAAAGGGCAGAGGAAGTGGGATGAGGAGGAAAGAAGGGTGGAACTGGATGCAAAGACACTTGGAGAGGAAATGACATGAGGACAGAAACTTATGCAGATATGAGGCTGCCAGGAGGTGAGCATCACTGTGAATAGGAGAGAAGTGGAAAGATAAAAGTCCTGTAAAATGTGTCTTTATCCCTTGTGGCTGGTAGAGAGAATTGTATATCACTGTAAATGGGAAGAATTGGCTTCAAGTTTGCAGGTGGTTTAGGCACATTGAGACAAGTAAAGACAGTAACTGGAAAATTGTGCAGTGAGTATTTACAGTATTTTCTTTTTTACTTTTAGGATTATCAAGGGAGCAAATCCTCATTTTTAAATTGTGTGCAGAGCAGAGAAAACATCTTGAGGCTCATTTTGGGTTGGAATAGAGCACAGGTGATTGTTATTGGCAGGTGCAACGAGGCAAAGATGTGCAGAGGAAAGCAATCTGATTTACATAATGAAAAGATGAAAATAAGAGAAGGATAGGGTAGAGGTGATGGGAGGATTAAACTATAGCATCTGGTATCAGATTGAGAGGGCGCGGCTCTCTCAATTGCATTGGATCTATGAACGCAATTACTTATTTAGGTCACATGCACACAAGGGACGACTGGAACAGGAAACAGATCATTTAGGTGCTGAATTAATTTGCTTGTTTGCACAGAACATTCTTTTATGTGTAAATAACATTCTTGAAGAGATTGTATTCATTTTAATATTGATGAAGGGGAATCATTCTTAGTCTTGTCCCTCATGGTATAGAGATGTAGTCTGAGTAATGTAGGACAATTATCAAAGCTGGAGAAAAGGGCATAGACAGCAAGGTACCTCGAAGAAAGTATAATAAGGATATGCTGATTAGGTTATAATGCATGGAAAGGAAAAGGAAAACAAAGTGCGATGAAACGTTTTCAAAGCTACACATATAGCGTTTCACTGAGGTTATTTCTTACGCCCCAGGACATTATGAGAGTCAGAGGTGGGTTGTGTAATGCAGGAGGGCTCATTATCTTGATGAGGTTACCTGTAGATGATGCAGGCTGTCTTTTGGCAGGTGGGGCAGTTGTTAATGTCCTGACCAGTTCTGTATGAGCTGCGACTGTAGAAAACAACACATGTAAAACATTCACTCACACTCAAGTCACGTTTTATTTCAACACACCTGTGCATCTTTGTAGTCTTACTATGCACCACTACCACCACTGTGTTTTTGACTGAAGTCTGTCTTTGGCTGCTGGTGTACACTTACTGAATTCAACATCAGGTGTGTTCTCAGGGGGTTGTGAAAAGGCACACAATAGTTGGGAGGTTTAGCGCGTGTGATGTACAGGACTATCTAGGACATCGCTTCTATACTCCTAGTGGAATACAAACTGCAAATTTAGCATATCAGGCAAGTGAAAATAATAATTTGCATCGGTTCTAGTTCATAGCCAAGTATCGCGTGAAGCAAATAATGTCATCAGGGTTTAGTTAAAATGATCTCACTGTCTTTCATAAAAGTAGGATAACACAAACAAACAGTTACTGAGGTTGACCACAATAAAAGTGCAAAAGTCTTGGAAAATGTAGTTGCATAAAAAAAGAATTTGACAAGCTCATGCTGACTGCCATGTAATTAAAACGCTTCATTTTGCCAAGATATTTTGGCTGCCCCTCTTCTGAACTGTGTAGAGAAGGGAGTAGCTGATTCATGTTGATAATATAGACATTTTAATTACATGGAGAGAGACCACGTGACTGGCATCAGTCCCCCCTCCCACTCTTTATCAAACACAACAACAGCAGCAAGAAGAGACAAGTATTTGCTTCAGGAGAGGAAAAGAAAACAAGGAGCTGAGCACAGCAGCAACCTTTTAGCTCAGCCGACACGTTTATCACAGCGGCCCACTTAAGAGTACTTTCATTTCTGGCACTGCATCAGATATATGCAGTCCTTCCTGGTTCTCTCACTCTTTTCCCCTTTTTTATATCTTCTTCTGTATCTTTTTGTTTTCTCCTTTTTCTCTTTCTATTCCTTTTTTTGCCATTTGAACCCTTTTTCCCGCTTTGTTTTCTCAGATATTTAACATTAGACATAAGGAATCTCATTACCAGCGTATGCACGACACACTGAATGATATCAACACGTAATCTTATACAGCAACACACACAGGGCAGGACCGTATGTACAGTAAGTGAAGGAGCCTTATTGTGTAGCTTACACATTAATTGCTTTTCTTAAAGCTAATCTGATAAGGATTAGTCTAGCGCTAGACACATCTCTTAACCCTGAACACAGAGAAGCAGGGATGAGGGATCGTGGGAGTAAAACATACAGTGCTGGTTTTGCAGATGTGTGGAAAGAAAATTAGTTTAAAGGAGATGAAGTGATTGTAGGAAAAATGTTGAAAGATTATCGAGAGCAAAACTGGTGGTCGTGAGGTAGAATGAGAAAAAGGGGGTCAAGTGGAAGGAAGAATAATGGTATGATCTCCAGGAGGAGAACCAGTAAAGGTGAAGTAGTGAAGAGGAGCGACCATGAGAAGGAAGAGACAGAAGGGAGACAAAATGGAGTGAAAGCAAGTGTGAGTGATGGACAGGCTGTCAGGGCAAAGAGAAGAAGGAAGATCTGAAAATGGCTCGAGGGCAGAGGACGAAAAAAGGAGGGATTCACTGATAGTTGGAAGCATGATTCCAATGTTTAGGTGTAGAAAGACAACCAGAAAAGGAAAAAATGGTATTAATTAACAGTAGAACGAAAGGAGCAAGTGTGGAGGTGGAGAGAGCATGAATAGCTTGGAGCACGTTGAAAAAGCTCAGAGAATCGGCAAGGTGTTGACCGACTATGTAAAGCCAAGTGGGACCCACGAGGAGGAGAGATCACAGATGATTGGAGGGGAGAGGGAATTGAGAAGACAATAGAAGAGGAAAAGACGACATTTGCTTGTGAGGACAATATTCTATCTCTAAGGCATACTGGTCCTCTGGGGGCTACTTACCGTCTTGAGTTACAAAAGGGAAAAGAGCAGGGGGGATACAAGGATCTGCAAGCATTGACTAGGCAGACAGGTATCATATACCTCTACAGGATTGGATCACACACACACAAACGCTACAGCAATTCTCCACAGACCTGACATTTAAAATCTATTACACAGACTTGAAAGCCTGTCGGTATATATTGCTGTAAAAACTCAAATATACTCTCTTCTCAATCTAGTGCTCTCCCCTGACGCCTTCTCTCTCTGGTCTTTATCACTCTTGCTCACTCTGTCACACTCTTACTTAAACACTCACTCTTGGAGTGAATACCTATGCGCACCTCTTTATCTTTTTCCTTCTATGTTCTCCATATCCTTAATCTTATCTTGATCTCCTTTTTTTCTGTTATCTTTGGCCCCTTACCCTCTGTCCCTCCCTCCCTCTCTCCCCCCCCTTCGCTCACCCTTCGCTGAAGGCTTTGCTCTTCTCCAGGTCTTGAATGACATTGAGAAGCACCTTAATCTTCTCCTGGTTGGACAGTAAGTTCTCCTCCACGCTCTGCAACTGCCTCTCCAGTCCACGCGGTGCATTTCCTGCATGTCCACCCAGCAGTCCCCCTGGGGCCCCATTACATTGTGCTTTCATATGAGTCTTACAAGGCAGGGTATGGTCATCAAATGATTTACTCTTCTGTTTTGTGTAGTCCTTGAGTTTGATGCGCTCTGAAGTTTGTTTAGATGTGTCTGTGGTTTCTGGAGTGTTTTTGGTTTGTGCTACAGGTGTGGTCGGCTTAGAAAAGGCATGTTTGGGAGTGTTTTTTGGTGGAAGAGGTGGGGTGCTGCTGGGTTTTGGGTCACTGAGGATGGCAGAGGCTGGTGGCTTAGCGTTAACTGATGTGTGTTGATGTGCTTCAGTATGATTTATTTTAAACAGATCATGCCTTTGTTGGTCCGTTGAATGTGGTTGTGTTGTTTCTACAGTTGTGTGTGCAGCTGTAGCTGTGTCTGTGTTGTTGTGAGCATGTGTTTCTATTGTTTGTGTGGCTGAGTCCTTGTAATGAGTAAATTCAGCAGAATGTGGCCTTGGCTTCTGCTTTGAATCTTTTGTTTTGGTCTGTGCATGTGTTGACTGGTTTGAATGTGAGCTGTGTGTTTTCGGTATGGTGTGTGACAGCTGTGGTATTTGCCTGGTCTTTACCGATGTGTGTGTTGATGCGTTCGCCGCATCTGTGTTTTTGGTATAAGACTGAGAGTCCAAAGGGGTTGAGTCTTTTCTGGACTGGTGGGGGTGCACAGGCTGTTTTCGGACAGGATTAGGTAAAGTCTGGCTGGCTGTTATTTGAGTGACAGCCCGCCTGCGACAAGCTCCCGTGCAGGGTGTAATCTGCGATCGTCTCCTCCCGCAAGTTGCACAGAGGCGAGGCGGAGATGTGGCCATAACTCGACAGGGTCGAGGTGGAGTGGCATGTACAGTTGTACAAACACTCCCTGTCTTTAAAACGGAGCGGTGGCCTTCCCCATGTAGAGACTGAACCCTCCTCTTCTCTCGGTTTGACTCTTTACCCTCCGTGGACTCGCTGCAAACCCCTCCCACTGCATCAGAAGTGACCACACTGCCATTTGTATACCGAGTGGTCCTTTTCCCCCTTGGATCATTAGGATTTGTCCGTATAGTTTTGATCTGGCAGTAAACTCCACTGCCTGACCCCTGTGACCCCATGTCGTCCTGTGTCAGGCTGTTGATTTCATTCTGAGATGTTTCCTTGGACACTGGCAGACAGGCACTGTCACTTCTGATGACACCACCTGTCTCTGCTGTTGTTGTTTTGTCTGTTGCCATAGTGAGTGGCCGTTGTATGTTGGTTGGTTGGCTGCCGTGTCGTTTGATAGAGGGGAGCATCCTCAGTCCAGGAGACGTCTGCACCCCCACACTGCACAGCGGGCCCCATCGCCCCCCTGCCAGAGGAACACCCAGCGCAGGCACCGGATTGGTTGGGTCAGCCACCCTCCTGCCCATAGTCCTTAAGATGCGTTCAGCCCCCTGAGGAGCTGAATGGGAGGGGGGCATATGGTGACATCAGCCAAACTCAGCAGGATTATATCCAGAGAAAGTAGCTCTTCTTTACTCAAATGAATATGTGAGATTTGAAGCACTGCAACAGAGTTTGTATATGGAAGGTGGAGACAGGAATTCAATATCCAATAAAGCAATAAACTCTCAATGTCCTTCCATTAATGACCTCCTTACTAGCCCAGGTACTTCCAGTTTGACATTGCTGTCAAGGCTCCTTTCAGTTTCTGAGGAATAGCTGATGAGAGACGATGAGCTGGATGGATTCACTGTACATTTCTGGTTTGCTCTGAAGAAAAAGAAAAAAGAAAAAGGCAATAAATGAGAGAAATGACAGAGAAAAAGAGGGAGACAGGGAATAAATGCTCAGATTGGCAAGAAGACACAGACATTAGGCACATAAAGCACCATATTAAAGCTTCAACCTTGACTGAATGCACACACTGACCAGATCAATAAAACTCTATCAACCTCCTATTAGATCAGCAGGTGGGTGGGAGTAACAGAGGCAATACTCTAAATCTCATCAAGATGTTTCTCTTGAAGAAACGGAAAAGACCTGAGATCTCCTAAGGGTAATACCGTATGTCTCTATAAAGTTACACACACCCCAGGCCTCATGTCAATACATTTATACATTTAGAACTAAAGATGTTGTCGCAGTCTTGTGTTTATATAATGCCACGGGGGTAACACGATTCATATGTTGGTATGTTTTCTACCCATAGCAGTATGTAAACTGGTAATGCATGTGCTGCAACATCTCTCATGAAAACATTAAACAAAATTGAATTTGGCACAATTTTATGATCAGTATCACACCCTGCTGTCTTCCTGTTTTCTGTGAAATACTGAAAGAATTTAATGTTAATAAGGATGCTGCCTTCCATTAAATATTTAGTAGCTTCTCCAATAGCAATAAACAAAATGTGACAGAAATCTGTATGCTGTAGAAAAGCCTCCCCTGGGTTCGCATTGATTTGTTTGATCAAATTATTTGGTTAATTTGAGAGACAATCAAATTATCCTTCTGACCTTAATTCCCACCCATTTGACGTAGGGTTAAACTGGAGGGAATTACTGAGTTAATATAACACAGTGTTCCATAACTGTTGGCCTGGTGCAGCAGCAAATGTTGACATATAAAAGACAGAAAAAGAGAGATAAAAGCTTAAACATGGTTACTTATTCATATTTTTGAATGTATGAAATGGTTTTGCATCAGGTCAAGCACTGTTTGTCTGTGGAAAAAAAAGTTTGCCTTCTGAAATGATGCTGTTATAAATAATGATCATTTGGTTTGAGTCGGATGTGTTTTGGTTTATGTGTGCGAATGCATTTTTGTTTAGTTTCAATGCATTTATTCAGAGGCATCAGTATATTTAGACATGTTGATATTCAAGGTCAGACGCTTCAATTCCCCACAGCTGTGATCCCTCAGTGCAATGTAGCCTTCAAGTTGAAGTTAGCATATATATATCCCACCTTCTATTTTATGTCCCCATGAATATTTATCAGTTCCCCTTTCATTCACAATAGTCACAACTTCTACTGCAGTAAGTATGTAATGTTGAACCAGCTGGCATAAACACAAACTCTCTCTCAAACAGAGAAAGGCACACACAGAAAAAGAATGAGCTTATTCCGTGCCAGCTGGTGCAATACCACGGCACAGATGCTTGTAATATAGGGTCATGGGTGAAACAGTGTAATGTTTTGGTTTTTTTTCACAATAAATGAAATATGGGCTTGTTCAACGATTATTTTTAGGTGAGATTACAGATGAAAACTTTAATTTGGGCAACGTCAGATTCAAGGTCAAGGTTT
The DNA here is from genome assembly GCA_029814545.1 of Apogonichthyoides opercularis. Taxonomy (NCBI): domain Eukaryota; kingdom Metazoa; phylum Chordata; class Actinopteri; order Kurtiformes; family Apogonidae; genus Apogonichthyoides; species Apogonichthyoides opercularis. The sequence goes on from JAPTGW010000002.1 coordinate 22,382,043, forward strand.
TCAGAGGTTTAAGAAATCTGTCTGTCAGCAGTAGCTGTGAAGCAGTTAAAATATGTTTTGACCAGTAGACAGGTACTAACTCATACTGACTGTGATGAGTCTAACTGCTGCTGCTGCACTAAATAGTTCATATGTATTCAGGATCAGAGTCTTGCTCACATTGGCTCATACCAATGCTCGTGTGACCTATATTGACTCACTTTGTAGCCTGATGTCACATGCTCTTTTGACAACATGAGCAGAATCTAAAATGGACGCTGTAGCCCTGGTGTTACCTTTTCCCTGACAGCAACTGTAATTAATATTGTCAGAGTCTTTGGGTTTTCAGTTTTCATTTAAAATTATTAAATATTAAAACTGACAGAACAAAGTTTGTCATGCTGGTGGGCTTGGCTACAGGCAGCAGCACAGGAATGAGCAATTTAATTTCCGACTGTTTTCAGTCTGTGTCCTACACATTAGGTGATTGTCACACAGTACTGCGCAGTTAGTGCTTATGACAAAGTTCAGCAAACAATATGGGTTGAGAACTCCACTGACAGATACCGGAGCTTAGTAAGCTCTTTATATAAGGCACTTTAGATCTAAGGATTCCTGCGTCAGTGACATATTGCTGCTATTTATATAAATACCTGACACTGTGTTAGATTCAGGGACTGGTACCTTGTCTTAAAGCTACCGAACGGTCACACTGCTGATAGTATAGATAATTTATGATTGTTGCCATGGTAACTATAGTAACCATCTCCTTGAACAGACCACACAGGTCTTGACCCAGAGCAAATTCACACAGTCTTCCACATTTCTGTTTTTGTTTCTGTCTTTGTGTGCGTCTGGCCTGAATGAATTCTATTAGTGAAGCAGACCACAGGCACTGGGCAAATAAGAAACAGACCGGGTTGTGTTTGCAAAAAGAAATTACAGGTGATGGTGATATTTTTCCAGAGAAACAGAGAGGTGTCAGCATGTGCAACAGAAAGAGGGAGGACTGCAGATGTGTGTGTGTGTGTGTGTGTGTGTGTGTGTGTGTGTGTGTGTGTGTCTGTATGCGTCGTCTTGGGATTCAGTCTAAGTCAATTGAAGGTAATTTCACTGCAGCTCATTTTCAAGCTGTCTCTTCACCAGCAGCCAAACCAGACACTAAAGCACCTGCTGCAACAAAGTTTTTCCGCCTATCTCCACCAGCTATCACCATCTACCTCAACATATTCAGTGTCTGTGTGTGTGCCTGTCACACAGTCTCATTCTTCACCTCTGACCTGCAGGCTGTCAGACAGTCAGTGACATCACATTCAAAGAAGTCAGTTTCTCCTGTCCATGCTGCAGTCTTTCTCCACTCTCTTTCTATATCTCTCTCTTTCTTATCTTGCTCTCATTCATACACTCATTGGATATCACTCTCTACTTGTCGGTCTCGTCTTTCATCATTACTTGTGTTTGTTGTCACTCTTTTCCACTCACCTCCCCCTTGTCTTTGATTTGCTGTCTTTTTCTACCTCTCTTTCTCTTTCTCCCCTCAGTCTCTATATTTAATCTTAGTTTCTCGCCCACATAACACCTCTGGCTGTGCAAAGTGAACAAGGAGGAGAAGGGGAGGTACCACAGTTGGCTGTGGGGATAAAGGGGAGGCAACCAATAAGGGGAAGGGGAAGAAGTGAGACAGCACTAAAAGAAGATGTAAGGAGGAGACAGGATAAGAGGGCGAGAATACGAACATGAAGATGGAGGATCAGTGGCAGGATGAAAGTGATTCAATAAAGTGTGTATGTCACAGAAAGATGTAAAGGGCCATTTTCCATTTCCATGCCACAAGTGTCTGATGCAGTTGGTTAAAGAATAAAGGGAGAAAACTGGAAGAGAGGGATGCATAATGAGACAGACGTTACAGAAAAGGAGAAGATCTGTGAAGGCGCACACTGTTCGCCAGCAATCAGCACACACTGCAAGTGTGCTTGAGCATCTGTCACCACACATACACAAACATACACACACACACACCCTTTAAACACAACAGGGAGTTTCTCAATAAGATTCAGCTTTTATGAAATCTTTTTAAACACGTAATGAGTTTAATTTACCAGTTACTGCTTTTGGCCTGTTCAAGAATTGTCTGCAACACAGGCAGTTGCCAAGAGGTCGTGTGTGTCTACATGTATGTGTGTGAATAAGTGGGCACCCACGCCTTTGCAGTGGTAACAGAGTACTGAATGCTCCAGCGAATTGAGTCTCCTGTCGTTTCAAGGTGAGCCTCATTTTTCAACTGCCGATTGACGGGCCATGTGTGATAGTGTTTTAAGGAGACTGAGGCTCGCTGTACTGCTCTGTAATCACACTGCTCCTGCTATCTTCTGCCCGCTCGACACCAGAACAGAACAAACGCAGCACTTTATGGGCCCTTTGAGAGAGGACGCACACTGCATGCTGGGTAGTGTAGTCATGTTTTCCCCCTGTTCATTTTTGAAGGGTTTTTGTGTTAAGTAAGGGACTATTAATTTCAACATTTACTTGATTTAGTCCTGCATTCAAAAATTGGAATAATTTTCTCAGTGTTGACTTGCTTAAAGGAGTGATATTCCCTTTTTTAAAATGGAATTATATATTTTAAAACATTTCTTTGTGGTCTACATAAAAATGCAATGCTTTGATCTGAATTCTTCATTAATTCATCTCCACAGGTCCATCTTCAATCCTATTTCTGCGTAAAGACATCAGAAGGTCGTTTTGAGCACTGGCCCTTTAAATGCAAATGAGCCACTTCACGCCCCATTCCCTCCAGGTTGTTGGCTGGGTTGCCCTGTTCAACCAACAACTGAACATTTTAGGTAATCGGCTCAAAGTTTGGACATATTTTCAGTTTTTATTACAACCGC
>JAPTGW010000002.1:22669177-22684505 GCA_029814545.1 Apogonichthyoides opercularis
GTCAGGAATCTTTTCTCCTCATTTCCTTTCAGAGTGAAAAACAGGATGAAGGGGCTCTTTCAGACATGAGGTTACTGTGGAAACCCCCTTATTCTTCTTCTGTCAAACACGCTTACATTGTAACACACACACACACACACACACACTCACACATCACACTGATACAGAAAGTGACAGAATGTTGGACATTTAAAGTTTAAAGGGACCAAAGCCACAGCTGTCCTTCTGTCTGGGCTATGTGTGCACTTTAGACAAAGAGTCTTATGCTCCCCTCCTCTTCTTTTACTTCTTTGTCCCATTTTTCCTTTACTTCTGATACTTAAAAAGTTTTAAAGTAAACTTGACAAAGTAAACATTCCATGTTCTCACTGATTTTCTCTGAAGTGTCTTAACTTTTTTAATCAAATATTAATCAGTTTAGAAAGTAAGATGTTTTGTTAGGTAGATGCTGGCAAAGGATTTGTTTGTGCCTCTGTGTTCTTTCTCTGGAGTAACTTAAACAACTATTTCCAAAGAACCACTAACCCCACAGAAATTCATGTTGAAATTAAAAACCCTCTTCTCTGTTTTGGTTAAGCAATCACCATCCTTGGAATGCTTTGTGGAAACAAGTGGAAAGAAGTTTGCAGTTATATAAAGTTAATGTTGTGTTTTTCTCCTGTTTTGCCAGCAGAGGGCCCATGAAAAAAACTTCTGGCGCCACACAAATGGGTGCACATCATCTGAAAGCTTTTAGTGGGTTAAAAATAAACTGCACCCCTTCACAAGCAGGAATTGGTGATGAAAGGAAGAATACAGGTTACTTAATGAAAAGAGAAAAGAATGAAAATACAAAAGTGGCTTTCTTTAGAAAAAAGGGCAGAAACTCTGAGTCAAGATGTATAGTTCATATTGGTTAGGGATGAAAGTATACAATAGATTTTTCTTTTCTTGTCTCTTTTCCTAAACATTCTGTTCTTTTTGTTTTTTTTCTTCTGTCTAGTCTGTCTGCTTTTCTCCTTTTGGTTTGTTTTTTTCCAAGCATGGCTACCCATCACCTTTTCCACCACACAGTTTGTCCTTTTAAGGAGAGAGAGAATGAGAGGAAGGGAATTGGATGGGGGGTGGGGTGGGGGGTGTCTGCTGACTGATACACAGACTTCTCTTTGTGCAGACAGACACACACATATATACACACACACACACACACACACACACAGTTACATATTGACAGAGACCTCTGCATGACTTGGCTCCTCATGATTCTGTGAAACTCCCCCTTTTGCTTCCTCCCCCGCCATCTCTTCTTTCCTCCTCTTCTCCACTTAATTAAAAACAGAAGTCAGAAATGGAAGAATTTAGTTTACTTTCTTGACTCATGCGTGTGTATGTGTGTGCATGTATGCACACATACACACACACAAACACACAACCCCCCTTTTTCATCATCTCCCAGTGCCAAGCAGCTGTTGTTGGAGGCTAAAGATGAGGGGGAGGCACTCTGGGAAAGCAGAAGTGCATGCGAGTGTGTGTTGTTAGGGGTAGCTTTGATTGGTTTTCAGAAAAGGCACTTTCTTTGTGTGCCAGCATGACAAAAGCAGCAATAAAATATGGACCATGCCACAAGTGTGTTTGTGTGTAACTTATTTTCTTGTAATTTTAGTGTGCGTTTCCCATCACACATGTGTTCTGCCTCTGTCATCTCTTCTCCTCCCCCACAATGACTAAGTGCAATGTGCTGCAAAGCTACATTTCCACCACTAGAGGTGCCATAGGCTCATAAATGAATTGAGCTGGCTGTGCATGTGGAAACCACAGAGCAGCCATTTTACAATCTGCACACCAGACCCCATTTTATGAATCAGCCATGATGTCAACACAGCTATGTCTAATTCCATTGGCTAGAGCGCAGCTGGCACTGTAGCATGGATGCACACACACACACACACACACACATGTACAAGCATACTCTCCCACACCAGCTCTCTGTGAGACATGCACACAGACACACACTGACCTAGTGACATGATCCTGAGGTCCTTTCCCAGACTAACTGGATTGTCACTTCTTGAGATTATACATCATCCAGATTAGACGTTCATCCTTATGGTATGGAGCCTGTCTACTTCACCAACTGTGCACATGGTGTTTATAAGATTTACACCTTATGTTTCATTATTCAGTCATTCGTATCTTTATTTTTTATCATCATGTCAATACTTGACAAAAGACTATTTTCCATGCCCAGTAGTTTCCCTGTTTGTTTCTCTGTCCTTAGATGTTTATTTGTAAATGCAAGTCTCTTCCTGTGGTGTTCTTCCTTACCTTTCAGCTGTGACTTGCTATGTTTTAATGTGTTTGTATGTAGATACTTCTGTTCTTTCCTCCCAGATGTCCTGGATTGTTTGTGTAACAGTGTACTTCCTGCTTTGGTTTCCTGCTCTGTTGGATCGTAGCTAAAGTATTGGTCAAAATAGTATCACTGATTCATACACGGGATGTACACATCTGATTACACAGATAACAGAAATGATATGGAAACTGAAGTCTACAGTTTAAACAGATATTGATTTTTGTTTTATTGAGATACATTTCGTATAATAAAGCTGAAGCTGATATTGAGTGACACAAAGGGACTTTTGAGGCCTCAGTCCAGTGGCTGACTGTTGTATCTGTGTTCCAAATGACTGAATGAAGAAATGAGCTCATTAAGAAGACTGCACTCATTAACAGACTGTTGTACTGAGTGCTCTCTCACACAGAGACAAAGCACTGTTTGACTGAACATATTGAGCACTGGACAAATGGAGCAAAGACTTGTTTTGCTATAGTTGCTCTCTGTGTCTGAGTGGGTGATACTTGCTGTGATGTTGTTTGATTGGGACAATATTTATTTTCCTCTGATATCGTTACATAAGGTCATCATGATGTTAGGAAACAGATTTGTTGATAAGCTCACAGGAGTGACTGAGTTTAACATGCGGATTTTAGATGTAAAGTGGCACTTTCCAGCTAAAATCAGCGCACTTAAACTGTACATGCTAAAAAAGAACTGACTGGCTCTTATCCAGGGATTCTGGTTTCCTTTTCCTGTCTCTTCTTTACAAAGGTGAAGGAAAAACAAGATCAGAGTTTTAAAGAGTTGGATAAAAAATTCAACAGAGTTGTGCAGGAGAGACCAACATGTTCCAAGGTTTATGGTGCCTTAAGTCCTACTCCTAATAGGAGTAGAATACATTTTTAACCAACTAGTCAATGAAAATATATTTTATTTAAATTCTATCTAAAGATTTTCCTTGACTCGTGTGATGTTAGGATTCCCTCAAGTTACATTAAGCCAAACTAATATTTAAAAAACATTTAAACGTGTCAATAACTGTGTCAGTGAGTACTTTACTGACCTTTTTTAATAAAATGTACTAAAGTACAGTTGGCTGCTGTATGGCCAAATGATCCTTCACTCTTATTTATCATCTGATACACAGTTTCTCCCACACTCTGACACATCCTCACAGTCATAATCTGACCTTGTCAGAACACGTTAATGTGTGGAGTTTCTGGTAAGTCTGTGTGTCTGATGAAATGTACTGTATTGTATATGTGTATGTATGCTGACTACCATTGCAAAAGCCTTACAGCTAACAAATGTCTAACCATATTTACTGGACCCACACACCAGAGACAGCCTCCCCCAGTATTACAGGGCTTTTGTGATAAGTTTCGTTCTACCCAAGGCCACTGATACAATAATCCTAACACATTCATGACACCAGACATTTTGGAGAGTGTGAAAAAGCGAAAGCTAGTGCCAAATCTGTCAGGTTCAATGGCGATCTTAAAGGCCTTCTATGTTTCCTTTATCCACCTCTTTTTCTATCACAGGGACAGTTATTTTCCTATTGTACAGATTTTTATGTCTGCTTGAAGTCATTTTACATTAGTCACCCTCCAGTCGAAAATATTTCTGCTAATGTGGTTTTGTTACCAAGGGAAGCAACTTTCTCTGTAGTTACCAGTTGTGAAAACTAGCTTAACTCTTGGTGTTTCAGGATGATGTTTAATGATATGGTGACAAGAATAATGTTAGTGACTGTATTTCCGTTTGTCTGTCCACCTCTTTAGCCAAAAAGGAGCAGGATGGTGGAGATGATAAGAAGCAGCTGCAGAAGAAGAAGGTGAAGGAGCTGAAGGTTCTAGATGGCAAATCTTCACAAAACCTTTGTAAGTTCATTCCTACATGTATATCTCATTAAAAACCCTAACAACCCCCATGTCAGTTTACTCAAACCTGTTTAGCTAAATTGCTCTTTTTATTTTTACTCATATAGCCATTTTCCTGGGATCATTCCGTCTTCCTTATGAAGAGATTAAGAATGCTGTCTTGGAGGTTAATGAGAAGATCCTCACAGAGTCCATGGTTCAGGTAAATTTGCCCTAACGTTTGGGCTGAAAAATCTGAAAATCTAATCCATCTAGTAAACAAATATGAAGTAACAGTATAGATTACAGTCTGAAATATTTTCTTTTCATGTATTACATTTATGGTTCAGCTATTAGTAGACTCTGAAATGAATAATGATTAGAAGAAGTGTATTGAGCTTATAATATATTTAGTACAACAAGCATACAATGCACCTTGTTACATGTCTTTGCTTACACATTAAGTTCATCAGCTGAAACTAAAGAATAACTATCATGGCCCTATGACCTTCAGAGTGTTTTATACATTTAAGTGTCAGTCACGTCTCCAGATCATTTTAATTATGTAAATTTCCCTCCTGCTACCTTGAAGAACCTGATCAAACAACTTCCAGCTCCAGAGCAGATGAGTGTCCTCGGAGAGATGAAGGATGAATATGACGACTTGGCTGAGTCTGAACAGTTTGGAGTGGTGGTAAGGAGACACATGCACATGCTTGCATAAATCAAAACACACAGAAAATGGCTGACTTGGAACTTCCACCACAGTGTAAAAGTCTGTGATGGGAAATGAGGCATGTATAAGTTTGAGATGCCAAGATAAGTTCATACAAGTATTGATATATTAGTCACAGAATGCCTTCATGCTGTTAAACAAAGGCTGCTTTGTTCAGCTGTGGAAGATGCATATAATTGATGAAATCCCCTTCTCACACATAACTATGCAAACACACAAAGAAGTCTTGTCTTTCTTTTTTTTTGGAAGACTCTTTGCCATAGTGCATGTCCCTAATCTAACAATCACCTTAATCTTAACACAAAATGTTAAATGTGATAATACTCTGAAATTTTGAGTATTGTCCCAACAACACAGAAATGTCCACAACAATTGTAGAGAAGCAAACAGATCGATCCAGGACTGGGTCTCAAAACCACCTTCTTTTTCTCCAGATGTCCTCTGTGAAGCGGTTGAACCCACGCCTTCAGGCCATCCTGTTCAAGCTCCAGTTTGAGGAGCAGCTGAACAATATCAAGCCAGATGTGGTATCAGTGACAGCAGCCTGTGAGGAGCTTGTTAAATGCCAGGCCTTCTCCAAGTTGCTGGAGATCACCCTCCTCGTCGGCAACTACATGAATGCTGGTTCCCGCAATGGCAAGGCATTTGGCTTCCCCATTTCATATCTCTGCAAGGTAAATAACACAGAAGGGAAAAAAAAAACAAGCTAAGCGGACACGCATTACAACCAGGATGACTGGAATGGAAAGGCCTGTCTCCTAATTTCCACAAAATTAATCAACGATATTTTGATGGAAACAATGGAGACTGCGCAACACGTCCAGGGTGTACACGCAGCTGCCCGAAACGCAGCTGGGATGGGCTCCAGCACCCCTGCGATCCTCTCAAGGATAAAGCAGTTCAGAAGATGAATGAATGAATAACTTTTGACTTACTGTTTTTTTTTTTTTGTTTTTCTTCTTCTCCTTTCAATCAGCTGCGTGACACAAAATCAGCTGACCTGAAACAGACACTGCTTCATTTCATTGCTGACACATGCCAGGAGCAATATCCTGATGTCATGAGCTTTCCTGATGAACTCATCCACGTGGAAAAGGCCAGCCGAGGTACACAGAACGTGTAACTGACCTTGAATCACATCTTCTACAGTACATGCGAGTATATATTTCAAACCCTGCAAAACACTTCCTATTCATTATAGTAATAAACAGTCCCAATTCTGTTTGTGTCAGCAGGTGGCCATATTAAAATATCCTCTGTTGTTATTTTTGTTTTGAATTAAATAAGGGGATATAGTGTAGTATATACTGTATTATAAGCTGTGCTTCATTACCCTCAGCTTTATTTTTTTTTGTTTTCTCCCCTGTAGTTTCTGCAGAGACACTTCAGAAGAACCTAGAACTGATGGGTCGTCAGATCAAGAATTTGCAGAAAGATTTAGAAACATTCCCTCCACCACAAAATGACAAGGACCTGTTTGTGGAGAAGTTGTCCATATCCTTTTGATTTAGTTTCACATGTATCATCATTACTCAGTAGATGCATCAAAGCATGTCGCTTGGTTTAGCCTATGAATTTTTTAAATCAGATCATCATCAATTGTATTTTTTACTTTTATTCATTCATTTATTTGTTTATTTCGAGCATTTACAGAATACATGCACATTCAAAATTCCACAATCATTCATTTCCAATTGAAAAGGAGTGGGAAGAAGAAAAACATATCTCATCTCACACCCATTCTCATCATCAGTGTATTTAACATAACGTTTTAAATACTCACTCCTGTTCTTAAACTTCAAGCCAGAACAATGAACAACATAGGCCTATACCAACGTAGAATAAACTTATTTGACAGTATTTACATTATATAACCAAAATATGTGTGTGAAAAATAGAAACGAAGTACATTCATGGTGATGTTACCATGGGTAACAGTTAACCGTTAACTTACATTATAGTAATTACATACCAACAATGGAAAGAAAAACTACAATACCACTGATGGTAAAGGGCAGCACATACCAGCAATGATAAGAACAGTGCCAGAAGGGAATGGACAACACGTATCAAGTAGATGAGGGACAACAAGCACACATTAACGTTGTAAGACAGACTACTGATGTAACATAAGTTAAGACCTTCTATCTTTATACTGGGACCAGACCATATGTTAATATACCAGTTTACATTGGTGGACGTTTTGGCATTGCGTGTGTTGGATGTCCAGACTGTTCCAAAGTTTCACTCCACATACAGACATGCAAAAACGGTTGAGTGGTTTGAAATTTTGGTCATGTTAAATCTCCAAAACCTCCTATTGGTACTGTCCTGAATTGTGTTTATAAAAAAAAAAAAAAGTATATTACTTGGTAGTAATTTGTTGAATGCTTTGAATAAGATTGATGCAGAATATTTTAGAAGATCATGTATTTTTAATAGTTTTGACTGAATAAACAGATTGAGTGAGTAGTTTTTGAAATGCATACAGTTTACAGTGTATAGAAATAGATGTTGCTTCTCCTTAACACAGTGGATTTACAGTTTTGTGGTCAGTGCCCAAGAACAGTATGAAAAGCTGGATCTAATGCATAAGAATATGGAGAAGGAATATACAGACCTAGGAAAGTACTTTGTGTTTAACCCAAGGAAAGTCTCAGTAGAGGAGTTTTTTGGGGACCTGAACACCTTTAAGAATATGTTTCAGGTATGTATGCTTGTATTTTTGTGCATTTCAAAGTACAAACTCCTTTTCTGTCTGTTATTAAATAGAGGAATGCTGTGGTTTGTTTTTTCTGACCTGCTCATAACCACATACAATACAGTGACATGAACATAAAAGGAGTGGAAGAGAATTTCAATAGATGAAATCGAAAGGATCAAAGACAAAAGATCAAACGAGGTGGAGAGAAACGAAAACAGGAGGCAGAGCACCTGTTTGTATTGACACAATAATAGACAACTCCTTTTCAGTTTATACATCAACTTTACTGTTTGCAAACTGCAGAATTTTCTCTTTGTTGATCACTTGTCCAGGGGATAACTTGTTCTACCAGTTAGAATGTGTAACTGCCATTTAGTGGTGATATTTACACAGATGCTGTAGTTCCATCACATGTACTACTCAATTTGTGTTGCAAGTGTCTCTTGATGAATTTTTATGTAGTTATTAATACCAGATACTCCAGTAGCAACATCCATACATTGTCTCACAGCTTTTCTTTCCATCTTTCTTCCTCTACCAGCAAGCAGTGAAGGAAAATCAGAAGAGAAAAGAAGCTGAAGAAAAAATCAGGAGGGCTAAACTGGCCAGGGAAAAGGCAGAGAAGGAAAAGGAGGAGAAACTCAAGAGGAGTCAGCTCCCAGACATCAATGCAGGTCATACTGGCTGGATCTTATCTGTTTACCTCAGTGAAAACTCATTTTGTATTTCCAGCACATTCCAGTTGGGGGCACTCAGAGTCCACACTTCTGCAGAAGATGTGTTTATGTGGTGCAATGTGTGGAAAACAAAGACCATTAGTATTTATGGAGCAGAGATAATCCAATGATGATGACCTGTGTTTTTAGCAAGCAAGTAACAATGAATCTCTTCAAAAAAGGAAGTGAAGATAATATACAAAGCTGGTTGAACTCTTCTCAGTCTTTTGATGAATAGGGATTTGTGGGTTTTTTTTTAAGAAGTCACAGGAAGCCTAAACCACTTTATCAGTAAAAAACATGTTTTCCAAAAAGACTAGCAGCATATTGTCACACACACTTACTCTCTCAAGCTTTCATCTACATATACATGGTTTACACTGAAATCGTGCCTTGCAGAAACACACTAATGCAGACACTTTTCCCCCTTCCCCAAGACTGTGACCTAGTTTTAGTACATTCCTTCTCAGTCTGCCTCCACTTGGGTTCTCTTGGGACTCCACAGTTTCACAGTCAAAATTTGCTGCAGCCTCAGCGAACTCAGTGGATGTTTGAAAATTACTCTGCTTTGTACTTGTTAATGTTTCTGTTTTGCTTTGCATTAGAAAAACATCATTTGCCAATGCGTGACTCGTCTGTGTGTGTTAAATCTTTGTGTGTGTGCCTGTTCATGAACTTCTTTTATAAATAGTCTTTTTGGCCTTTCTCCTAGTGCTCCATGTTCCAGCTGGCTTCTCCTCACCTCAGTCTTTTTTCCCTTTCCCTCCCCCTGTCTCTGGCCTTCATTTAAAAGGCACTTAAAGACACAGAACTCGGCCTCCACTTGGAATATGTTGTTTCACTGTGAAAAGTTTTGTGGTAGAAATAAGGTAGTCAAATTTCATCTGCTGCATGTTTGAATAGAACATGTGTGTGTGTGGGGGGGGAGTGTGTTTATGTGTCTATGTGAGACACATCAGTGGGCTGGAGGTCATTTACATACAGGTGGCATATTTGACTGCCCCTGTACTCCAGAGTCATTCAACACCCCCCTATTTGAATTCAACCACACACAACTCCAGCATACACAAACCTGGTCTTTGTTCTGTATTTGTTTATGACCCTCATACTAGATGTCCATCACACAAAGGTTGTTTTCAGCTTAAACTCTTTTGCACGCTCACCTTTTCCTTGCTCCTTTTTTTTTCAGTCTCTTACTGGTCTATGGATATATCTTTTAATATTTGCCTGTTGCTCTTTCTGGTTTTAAACACAATATCCCAGTTGTTGTTAACCCCTGCAAGGTCAGTGAGTGTTTGCAGTTTGTGGCCTTGCCATTCCTTTGTGAGACAAACAGACAGCCTACATTCAATGGAGCCTCAGTGTTCACATGTGCTCAGCATGTGATGGTAGTTATTGTAAAAGAAAGAACTCTTTAAATAGATGGTAGTCATTCTATTTATTTATTTTTTCAAACTAGCAGTAATGCAATTATTGAGTGAATGTCATGACTTCCATTGTTTGGCTTTCAGCACAAATTACAGTTCAGAATGTAGTGTGTACATCAGAGTGTTTGGGTGCCACACCCACAAGGCCACGTTCACCATCTGTTCTTTTAAGTAATTTTAGTTGGCTCTTCTTTGGTCTGATGAATACTGTCTGCGGTTGTAACAACATATAGTATTCATCTCTGGCTGTCATGTTTTAGAGAAATGACAGCAGGAAGTATTTTACCCTTTTCCACAGCTAGGTGTCAGCACTTTCTATAAAAGATGCTGTAAGAATGTATTTTTATGGCTGTGGCAAAGGGTGTGTGCTCGTGTGGTTTACACATCCACCCAAATGCTGGTCTGGGAACCGCCACTAGGTGTGCTCACGCTCCACAGAGAAATGAGCAGAGCAGTGTGAGTAGAGTGGGGGAGGGGAAGCAAAGAGGAGAGTAGGGCAGCAGATGCTCTCATGGGGATTAAAATGTGGTGTTGTCTCTCAGTAAAGGCCATTAGAGAAAGGAACAGGATGAGAGAGGGGATGAGATCTTATAAGACTGATGTATTATTCTAATGTAGGCAATTGTGAAAGATTGTCACAATGATAGGAAAAGAGATAATCTGTCCCAACCAGTATTATCCTCCTTTATTTGTTTTTTCTTATGTCGGTTTTAGATATTCCTCTCCTCTTTTATGCTTGTTTTTTCATCTCTGTGCACATGTGCTATTGTGTGAACATCCAGTAGGCGTGCTGTTCCACACAAGATGCTGTCGTTCTTTGTTTGTTTGCATTGACTGGAGATTGGCTTCGAAGAGACATATTTAAAAGCTCGTGATCTAATGGTCTTACACTAATTTATCTGTCTTATGTTCTTATCTGCTTTAGGCTAAATGTTGTTTGGATCATACGCTTAGTGTGAGGTCATGTGTGCTAGACAGTCCATGTCACTGTAGTACTGAGTCTTTTGGCACTACAGTTTTCAGGCCATTAAATATTGATTATTATGGTGGTCAATAGTGCTCTAGGCAATGCCTTTGATATAGAGTCTTCAGTGTGTTAACAAGAACACATGATATCAACATGTTTGAACTCAACAAGGGTGTTTTTTTTTTTTCTTTGAACATAGTGTTGTTCAGGACCACATGCACACAGAGGCCTTATAGAGCTATATGTATGGTTCTTTACAGTACAAACTCTAGACTGCTTCCCTTTTAGGTGGATCAACAAAATGCCTGTTGAATACACAGCCAGGTCATTGTTGGTCACTGCTGCCTCCAGGAGATCTTCATAAATAGGTTTCTGTGTCTCTGTGCTTGCTCCAGTGGTTTTAAGGAAACCATGTGATTAGTGTATGTGGAAATGTGCCAGATGTGTTTCCCCTGGAAAGGAGAAAACATGGCCTACATCATTCTCATCCATCTCTGCAGTTCTACAACATGAACATCGAGTGGTGTATGTGAGCTGTGAAAGACTGAGAGTGTGTGTGAGAGAATTTCTGTGACGTGAGAGGTGAGACCACAGGCCATCTGCTGCATGGCTTACTCCAAGATTAGATATTGTGTGTTTGTGTGTGAGAGACCAGAGTGTATGCGCTTTGGGGGTTGGGATGTGGCGACATAAACCTTTAACCCCCAACTTCACTTCCAACCCCCCCTTTCTACGACTCCACTGTTTCTATTGAGGTTCAAATGGAAATAATTAAAACCATCTGCCTGAGTGCTGAGCGGCGACAACCACACAACACACATTTACACACTGAAGCATTATGCACTTATATACTTGACCCCCCTCTTCCTGATTTGAGGCCACCAGACACTGAAACTGTGCAGAGAATGCAGATGTAAACAAACACTAAATAACATACTTGACTCAAACTCTCCCTGTTTGTACACACAGATACAAGGATGTAGTTAAGTTAGACCAATACTTATTAAATTGGTAGTATTTAAATGTTGACATATGCCTCTAGTCTCAGTGGGTGTGTCCTTTCAGTAAAAGTGTACGTGTGTTGGTTCAAAGTGCAGTACATAGCTCCTAGCATTGACAGTAGCTGAACTAGGTCACTGCCTATCTGGGTTAATGTAGCTAATTTTCCAACATTGCCACGTGGCTGGTAAATAACCCCCTAGCCCACGTGTATGCTGGCATGTCTGAGAATGGGTTTAGCAAAACCACTAGTCAATTCCCTGTTAGGAATGAAAATAACAGTCTGTGTCAGTGTAGTATTGAAGTTAAATAACATGGTTGTTAAAATAGAGTGGAGTGATATAAATAAAAGCTTGACTGTTACTCCACATACTGATTTAATTGGATGTTTGTTGATGTATATGCTTATGTTGTGTTTACAGAGGGTGATGAAACTGGTATCATGGATGGCCTTTTGGAGGCGCTGCAGTCCGGCGCTGCATTCAGACGGAAGAGGGGCCCTCGGCAAGCAGGTACACATGTGCAATCCTTCACACAACATGCAGATGTTGTGTCATGTTTCACTTGATTTACAGATTTCAGTTTCCTTTCACACACTTTTGTAGTATATATGAAGCACATGCAACATATGAGATGCATTTGTTCTCTCTCTGTCCCAATGCAACAACAGATTTGTTTGTGTTCCCCTGTCTCTGTTCCATCTGTTGCATGGCTCGGGGACTGTGGGCTGTGGTAGGGGCAATGCCAAGTCCACTAATTCTGTGCACAACAACAAAAGAAAAAGGGGGGAGATGGTGGTATGGGTGGGTGTGGGCATAAAGATACTTATGAGAGGAGCAACTGGTGAGGGTGTGTCAGTGGCATCGAAAATGTACTGTGCATGGTGGGATTACAGAATAGACCAAAGCAAGGCAGATTATTTTAACTGGCTAAAGAAAGTAGTAAAGAAGACTTCTTTAGGAAGTGTTGTTTCTAAATTATGTATAAGTTAAGTAACAGACATCATTAATACAGACTATTTATGTTCCGCTTTAAATAAAGCAGTTTTACATGATTTACGATATCTTTTGAAACTTCAACTCTGGTAGCTGTATTTGAAATGTTATTAAATTCAGAGTTAAAAAATCCTTTTCTCTTTATCTTGTAGCTTTCCATAGCAGAACAAGCCATATGTCAGTGTCTGTACATGCAGCCACACATTTATGAACCCTGTACTGATTTTCACTCAGGCCATGTTTTAGTTTTCAAGTGTTTAAATGGGACAGTAATCTGTTTAGCTACTTACACTGCTGCCCGTTCAGTCAAATTTCATTCACCTAATAGAGGACTATCAGTCATTGTCTTTGTTTTTTTTTAAGACTCATAAGATTGTCTGGCAGCGCGAACTTGATAGTAATTTTCTAAGCTTGTAACATGATTCCTGGTTTTAGGAACTCGTGTGTAACCATGTGAGCGGGAAAGCGTCCAATACCCATTAACAGAGGGAGGGAGGGTTACTGTGTGTGTGTGTGTGTGTGTGTGTGTTTGCTCACACATACCCATGTGTGGGTTCAGCATTCACACATAAAGAGAAGTTGTGGAAGCGTGTGTGCAACCCAATCCCTCTTTCAATGGAAGCCAGATGTGACGCGGCGCTTCAGAGTGAAAAGCTCAGAGCTAGAGGGTAGACTGCACTCTTTTCTACGGTTTCATTTTTTCTTTAAGTTTTACTTTTTTGCTGTTTGGCTTACATTCTCTTTGTTTTTCTTGTTTTATAGTCTTAGCTCCCCCTCTACACATGTATGCCTATGTTGGCTCTTAGCTATAATTATTTATTGCATAAAACTGATTGTGACATATTGAGCCACTGAGAAAAAAACAATTTAAGCACAAAACTTTTTCAGAACAAACAGACCAGACCCATTGTGACTAAAATGAATGAGACCCCCAGGAAGAACTGAAAATGAAGGGGAAAGTTTTATGGAGGAACACTGTATGAGAATGTATGGGGCCCACTTGAGGGCTCAGTCAGCCACCCATAATAGTATTTGGCCACCTCACACTCCTAACAGGAAATACCTGAACATGTGTTTGTGAGTGAGAGAAAGGGAAAGGCGGCTTTTCTGCCTGTTCACTCTTTTGTGGCAGGAAAGTTTAAGACTGTAAGTATCACATCTTTCCTCTGTCTCCTCCCTGTTTTCTCTCTGCCCCTGTCTTGTCGTTACTATGTTGTTTGGTTCAGGATTTTCCATGGTTTATGTGAAGGGTGTAAAGCAGTGTGGTATTTTCCAACTTCAGTTTTGTTGGTTCATATTTTTTGGCGATGTTTAAAAGCTGCTACTTAGTAGTTACCCACATCACTTTTTTACAACCTAGAAGGACCTTATGTCCCTAAACCACACAAAAGGAGTGTGTCTTCAATTGTCTGTGTGTGTGTGTGTGTGTGTGCGCGCGCCTGGCTGAATGTGTGCATCTTTGACTAGTTGGTTGAATTGGAGGTCTTAATATAGCGGAGCTGGAGGAGGAGGCGGCACATCCTGACTCTGACTTGAATGATGCATTTTTGGCTCCACTGGAGCCACAGGCAGCCTCCCTCAGCAGCTCATGTACACTTGGAGGATATTTTTAAAATTTACTTCTTAATGCCTTAAAGGGGCCATATTTTGCTAAACCCACTTTTATTAGTCTTTGGTTCATTTATTTGTGTATTTAGGGATCCTAACAGTTCAAAAAGTTTGAATTTGAACCCTCCAGGTGCTGCAAAGCTATCTTTATATTCATTATAGCTAAAATCGAGTGGATTTCTACAACCCCAATTTATTACGTCTATAACTAGTTAAGTCACGGCATTTGCACATATGAGGTCAAGACTTCCCATGAACATTTCTCCGAGTGCAAAATAATTGTTTGGCAGCTGCAGCGGTTGTAGTAAAAACTGAAAATATGTCCAAACTTCGAGCCAATTTCCAAAATGTTCAGTTGTTGGTTGAATGGGACAGAACAGCACAGCCAACAACCTGGAGCGGGTGGGGCGTGAAGTGACTCATTTGCATTTAAAGGACTCATCTGTCATTACTCAGAAATAAGGTTGAAGATGGACCTGTGGAGTTGAATTAATGAAGAATTCAGATGCAAGCATAGCATTTACAGTTTATGTAGACCACAGAGAAATGTTTTAAAATACATAATTCCATTTTAAAAAAGCTAAATATCACTCTTTTAATACATACACACAAAAGTAGAAAAAGAAATGCATTTCATGGACTATTACGTTTGTTCTGCACCTGAAATATAGTTACTTAACACAGTTGGTAGATAAATATCCCCACATCCAAATGTTGTATATTAATAGAAGATATGCCATTGTTATGGTGTTTAAGTAAAGGTAGATGACTAACTACTGTAATTCTTAACATTTTATAACATCAGCTTTTCTACACAACCAGCGGGCCAGACATTTCATCACCAGAGGACATCTCGTGTCACTTTCTGGACCACATATATAATGTCTCAAGGACAAATAGAAGTTGAAAGTAACACAGTTCAAATACACTCAAGGAAAAAAGAAACGCACCACTCAGTTTTGGGAGTTTTGGGGGCAGAATAATTTTTATTTTTGAG
>JAPTGW010000002.1:22715608-22726037 GCA_029814545.1 Apogonichthyoides opercularis
ATGTGAGGCTTTGTAAAGCGCTTTGAGTACCCTGATGGTGTAGAAATGCGCTATATAAGTGCAGTCCATTTGTCTTACTCTTCTTTATCACTGCAGGCTGTAGGTCACCTGAAAAAAACATTTAATAATACATTAAACACTCATGAATTATTCACACCACTTATATAGAAACATGTATGAAAACATCTACAAAATGATCATATCAGAGCAAATGGTATAACATTATTACCCCACCATGGGAGGACATTGTAACTACCTGAAAATGCCATTGAAGCAGTTTGAAATTCCTCAGGGAATTCATATTAATGTTAAAAAAGTCTAGAAACGTGTTCCAATCCTGGTCCAATATAAGAACCAAAATAATGTGTTTGTCCTTTTAACAAAGCAGTAGATCTGAGTTTATTTTGTTTGCATACCAAAGAGTCAAGATCTGTTTTAAAGCTGGTTTCAGAGAAAATAAAGTTAAATTCTTTTCACTTCCTGTTATTTTTTTTTGAGGAACATTGAACCAAAAATCACTGCTTGAACAGAGCGTGCATTAACCCACTGCTATCTCCTCAAAGTAATCTGAGGTCTGAAACTCTGCAAGCTTCATTTGGGTTTAGCCCTTCTGTAAATTGAATGTGGCAATAGATAATTATATTTCATTCCAGAGTGGTCTCCCAGTGAAGTCCAGATTATTCTGGTCTTTATCCCCTCTGTGTTTGCAGTGTGCATCTCCACAGAGCAGTGCTCTGTCCTCCAACATGTGTTGACCCAAAACGCTGCTGTTCAGAGACAGCTGCAGGATGAGAGGAAGGAGGGAGAGTGGGGGGCAGGGAAGGAAAAAGAGGAAGCCAGGGGAGGGTTCCTTCCTTTAGTTGGATTACCGCGGGTTAAAAAAGTGTTAAAAAAAAAGGCGCGGAAACTGACTTCCTGTCCCGCCGTGAGCAGCTTTTACATCACATCCTGCTCTTTCCTTACATGGCTTACATGGGGTCCTCCTCAGGCCTGAAATGAGATCCTTGTTTCCTCTCACTGGGTCTTCCTGATGGTTCACACACAATGAGAGAAGAAAGAGGCAACTGTGTTTTCAGCACTAGAAAGAAAATCAAGTCAAATTAAACTGAAGCAGCTATGAGGCATTTCAAGAAATTAATTTGTAGTGACTTTGTTAGTGTGTGTGAAAATGTCTGCCTTCTTGACTGACTCACCACATACGTCAGTCACCACATGTCTGTTTGCACGTGTCAGGACGTGACGATGCCTACTATTCTTACTTTTGTCCTGGCTGTCCGCTGTTACTGTACACAGGCGGCTCATTGTCAAGTTCCAATCTGCTCCGGCCTCAGCTCCTTGGATAACCCTGCCATACATCACAAGTTTGAAGTTTTGTGCTTGTGTGTTGCTCTTTTGTGCACATCTCTGTGTGTCAGTGTGTGTATAATCAGTGGGAATGTGCTTAATTAAGCAAGGTAGGGTGGGGGCATAAAGGGGGCAATAAAAGAACAATCTCCCCATTCTACTGGGTTTCCCCTCTACAGGAAATAGATGACACATGGGGACAGTGAGGACAGCAGGAGTCTCTGTGAGTCACAGGATGAGTAACATTAGCTGATAAAGTAACTCTACAGCTGTTTTAAAGCCTGGTAGTGAATGCCCATACACACATGAATAATACTCATACTTCCTTTGTTAGGTCACTTAAAATTCAAAATAGCTCTGAAGTGGAAGCACACATAGTGAATTGAACTGGGACCACACCTCTGACTCATCCACTTGTGTGTGTGTGTGTGTGTGTGTGGGGGGGGGGGGGCATTCTGCTCTGCTCTGCCATGTTTCCTACATGTGCTTTTCTCAGTGTTGTCAGGTTTGTCTATTGGCTGAATATATTTGTCTTTCTATAGGTCATTCAGAGCCTGAGCACTGCACACATTTGTAATGAAGATATGGAGAACAAAGAAAAGCATCCAGCACTGGGGCTGACAGTAGTCATGGCAACCACATAATACAATAAGCTTGGAGTCGGCCATTTTGGGTAGCCTGGTCTGTTTGATGTTGGAAGGCTGATGTTACGATATGAGTCATCCTATAAAAATAAAACAGTTTATATTGAGTCCAATACTGCACAGATACTTCAAATGTGTCTCATAACTGTTAGTTTTGTTCAGTTTTGGCAAATTAAACTGTAATCCAGAAAAACTGGGTTATTTAAGAATTGTCGTTGCGCCTAGCTAATGGACAACATATATGTCACCTCCATCCATCCAGATTCTCAGTCCTTCTTTCCATCCCCCCACATCTGCAGGGCTGCTTCTTTTGTTTTGGTCAGTGACGTCTCTTGGGCTATTTATAGGGACGTATGTTATTGTGTAAGACTTTGCAGAAGGGACAAAGAGCCTGAGCAGGCTGCCATATTCACTGCAGCTGCCTCAGGATCTGTAAAAGAACAGAGTAAAAAATGAAGCTCCAATAGGAAGAGCTACAGATGTGACAATGGACATCTGTGAATTTAGGCAGAAATGAAGCTGCGTATGTTATATGAATCTACACATATTTTAGTTTATCTTCCAAATGCATTGTCATAAGTCGTCTTGTATTTTCTATTTAGACAACTGCAGATGTTACACTTACAAAATCAGTTGCTGTACAACTTATAACCAGTTTCTATGTCTGTGACTGATTCTGTGTGATTATTCATTCAAAAAACTTTGCATCTTTTTCCAAGATAAATATATGAAGAAAATATTTATTTATTAGTTCTCTTAAGTGAATCTATTCAACTAATTTTACTCCTTTTAAGATCAGATATATATAATAATGATATTAGAATTGATCTTATTTACACATATTTTCAGCATTTTAAGTTGACCTAAAAGCAAAGTTGAAATTAATTATTGACTCCCACTTTTCATCTAATGATACAGTAGTATTTTAATGATCCTAAAGTGGCACATATAATAAAAATGATATGTGTTTCTAAGAGTCTCAATACCTGGAACATCATTTTATACTCTTAGTGTTTTCCACAGGGAATTCTTATTCAATTAGCATTAGTGACATAAATAATGCACAAAGTAGAATTATTCAAAAGCAGCAGCCTATATATTAGTAATAGGTTACACATAATAGCATTAAACAAACTTGCACAGAAGACATTTATAAATGATTTCAGAATCTTTTTATTTGAAATGTCAGTGTTTAAGAGAAAATAAAACAGCAATATAAATATTAGCATAAAAATAAGAGTAACACAGGGGTAAAGCATGGGGGCTAAGCATTTGATAAGAAAGATAATACAGCAGGATAGAGTAGTATTAATTCAGCAGCGGACGGACTTACACATATATAATATTTATAATCATTTGTTCATATGGACAGAAAGAGAATGAGAGGCATTCTTCACAAATGCACAAGATAAAATCACCGCAAAAGAACATTAAGAGGTTACAGAAGGATAGAAATATCTTCTTTTTTTTGTTTTGTTTCTTTACTGGGTGATAAAAGATAGTAGAGAGAAAATGAACACAAAAATATGCGCAACACATATCACAAGTTAACTAGTCTACGTGTGTCACTTTGTTTACTTATCTAAAGTTATCTTTAATTCATTTATTTACACTGAAGAGTTAGTTGGCTTTCATGGTGCTTAGTTACTACATTGCAACACAAACTGTTGAAGAACATCTCAGATTTTAATTCATTACAGATTTTTTTTTTTTTTGTGTGTGGTTTTCTCATTTTTCTTGAAAAACAAAATGCAACACATTCCAGTAGTAAGCCACGTCTTGTGGAGAGGGACTTTTATTTTGAAAATGTTAGACGTGGTCCCTACTTTACAAACAACTGGCTCATACCATCAACAGGATGTTGTTTATTTACAGTGGGGGAGAGCCTCGCAGACCAGGGTGTGGAGAGGGAGATGTGAGTGGGACACAGGATGAGGTTTTCCATGGATTTGAATGGAGGACAGATATTGAACTTCTGACACCTTCAGCTTTCACAAGTGGTATCTTATCCAGGTACAGCTGTGCTTGGCTCTGTTGACCTTTACCTGGGTCAGTGCATTGGACAAAGTTTTGAAGGTGAGTGGGTCAACAGTGGATCCTCTGTACATTCAGTGGTTAGAGCCAAGGTCATTCCCACTCCTCTGGTGTCAACTCCACCAATGTTCCACTCACTAATCCCTCTCCACTCCCTCTAACCTAGCCTTCAACCTGCCTTTTTTCCAAGCAGTTGAATTGAGGCAGGGGCCTGACAGACAGATGGACGGCAAAGTAAATACTTCATATTTTCCTCTATGCTATTGAGTCTCCCAAAGAAAAAACAAAACAAAACATGTGTCACATCAAGACATTTCTTCAGCACTTCAGGGTAGTGATGGGAATACTCCATTATGGCCCTAGAAGCCTACAAAGTGTCTAGAAACTCCTAAGCACTTAAGTTTACCACATCTATGTGTTTCCCTAAAGAATGAAGTGATTACTACCCCTACATCATCTCATCTTCAGAATATGAACAGTGCATTTTTCATTGTTTGGCTGTCAACATGGGGTAGTGAGTGAGGGGAGAACACGAGCTGGGTGTGGAGAGGGGAGGGTAGAGGGTGCAGGGCAACAGAACAACGTCAGTGCCCATCTGGAGATGTTAAAAAAAACAGAAAAGAGGCCAGACCCTGCTGCTGTGCCACCTGCATGGCCAGCATGACACAACACCATGCTGCCACACCCTCTGCCAACCTTTCCTCTAGGTGCATGCTCAGGTCATAAAAATATCAAGAGATTAAAATCTTATCCTTTAAACTATGATTACAAAAGTAATTTTTCATTTTGTGTCAAGTAAATGCTACATGTGCATTATATTGACCTGCGATTGGTGGGAGGACAACAGACTCAGGACGTCCCCGTCTTTGCTTTTGCAATGCATAGTTTGCAACACTAAACTAGTATATGTGGTTTGAACCTTATAGAGCATGCAGAAGAGTTTTTAATACCTGTCAAACAACAGCCTTATATCCGCAGGAGCTGCTTAAAGCTCCTGTAAGGCTGACCCTATATAAGAATCTAATGGATGGCAACTAGTGTACTTTACAATAGCAAACTTTCCACATCATGGAAAGAGCAGGATAACTCCAACATGAAAGACATTAACATTTCATCTCTGAATACATCACCATGTATATAGCCTTGTCATCCCAGCAAGGCTCCATATACTGAATCTCTTTGTCCAAGTTCACTGGATTTGACCAAAACGAAATAACGAAGATCACAATAACCCCCCATACCCATCCAGAAATATCTACCGACACAGATTATATGAGCACAGCATGACTTAGAAACACCAGCCTTCAGCACATTCTGAATCCACAAGGCCCTCAAGACAAACTTTCAAAGAATCATCAGTATCCTCCATGTGGTCAAAAGTGATTTCTTGTCAGTATTTAGACAGCATGATTAACAGCAGAGCAGTAAGATACCAGATGGGGGGATATGGGGGGTTGGATTTCTTATCAGATCAGGCCGGGCCAATCTTATCTACACATCTCTATCCTGCTTTACTTCTTCTCCTTCTTGGTGGACTTCTTCTTGGAGGCCGGGGTCTGGGCAGCCTTTGGGGGCTCAGGTTGGCCCGTGGCCTGGGGTGGGGGTAGAGCCTGCTGGGTGGCCTGCTGGGCTGTGGCCTGCTGCTGCTGGGGGTTGGAAGTGAGGGTGGCAGTGCTGCCTGGGATGTAGACGTTCTGGCGATAGTCGGGCACATGCTGCAGGGTGAACTGGGGGCTGTAGCGGGTGCTCAAGCCCATGGTTCCGGGTCCCAGAGTGGCCGTAGCCTCACTCACTTCTGGTGGAAAGAGAGACAGAGCGGGGGAGGAGGGGGAAAGGGGGGAGAAGAGAGCAATGAAACCTGTTAGACGACAATGCAAATAATAGAATAACAGTTGTACAGGAGTGACGACATAAAAATAGACCACAAAACATAAATTCAACAAATTGTTTTGAGGCTGTAAACAGGAGACACATGAATTCAGGCTGGGTACTGAAATGTGATACTTTTAGGGCACAAAGCAAATTGCTAAGATACTATCAAGTGTCAAAAATTATCATTTGATAAGTTGAAGCTTCGATCTCATCAGCATCTATGAAACCTGGAACTGAAAGAAAAATATTGGGGACTGGATTTGTTTCAACAATCACGACTCCAATCATGACTGAAGTTGGATACTGTGGAAATACCATGTGTAACACATATCCCCAAATTGAAGGTAGAAATCGTGCAGAGAAGTAACAATCCTCAGGGTACAGAAACAGGGGAAAAGCAGCTGTCTCTCAGTGATCTCCCTGTGTGTATAGTTTTCTATCATGCAAGCACTGAGGCTCTGTGCGCATGACGTATCTGCTCTGCTCATAATTCTCCTACAGCCCCTGCAATGCAGAGCCAGACACAAGCGCTCCCTCCCCCATCCTGAAGCTCCTTTCAGCTTAGAAAAACACAGATGCACGTGAGCACCGTCAGGCTGCATATACTGGCTTCCATAGAGGCAGGGTAGTAATTTAGAATGTTACCCTTCTGTGTTCTCCTACAGTACTTTACTGTACATTCATAGTGAAATTAGCTAATGCAGAGTGATGACCTTCAGTGTTCATTATGTGTCCTGTTTGTTCCCTCTGTTCTGCACAAACAGTTCATGCTCTTTAACTTTGTGCTGCTATACAGGTTCTACCTAAACCCAAAGAAAGATGAGGAATCTGTGTCTCCATTAACCCTAGTGGAAAAATTCTACACCACATCCAGTTCAGTGTTAAAGAGGGAGGTATGTGTGTGTTTGTTGTGGAGAGGGAGCCATGATGTGTTAATTGTTAAACTAACAGTGGAAACAATGAGTCTCTTTGGCAAATCTTGTCTTGTTCATCCTTCCACTGTTTTTCTGTGTGCTTTGGCTTTTTCCTGTCATTGCATCTGAGGCTGCTCAGCTTTGTTTTTACAAACAGATTCATGTATATTTTCTCGGCTTCCACATTAACAGCCTCAAGATGAGTCACTGTGTGTGTCCTATTGTGCTGCTAGGTAGTGACTGCAGAGAAGGGACAGTACAGTCAGGTGTGTGTACATACATGCAGCAGCCTAAAGGCGTCATGTGGTATTAGATAACAACTGTACATGTGTCGACCTATGGGCCTCTGCTTGTGATGAAACATTGTGCATGTGATCAGTGTGGATAGTGAAAATATGCGATTCATGTTATTAAATTCAACACATCAATTGTTCTGTTTATCTGAGAAACTGCAGGTAGATACTGTACTTCCCCACTCTGAATAACATCTGTGACTTTCTCTGACACACAAATGGAATACCCAGTATGTCATGGAAACATCAATGCCGACAGAGAGATTCATCAATGAACGAGTCTGGGTAGTTGCCTCTCAACAAAACAGAAACCTAAATAAATTCACTCCAGCCTACACAACCTGGCAGAGCTGATAAAAAGAAGAGTCTTTCAAAAGAGAGGATAACCTGATAAACTCATTGGAAGATTACGGAAAAGACGACAAGGTATTGGACTCACCGTTCGCTGCAGCCATCAGGGCCTGGAGCTGCTCAGCTTCAGTAGGGGGCTGGGGCCAGGGGCCAGTTCCCATGGCAACCTCAGGTCCTCCAGTTGCCCTGTGGCAGAAATGAAGAAAGAACAACTGTAAATAACTGGTGCTTTGTCCTGTACAGCGTGTGTGTGTTTTACTGATTTGACAGTTGGTGGTTTATGATGTAAAGGCAAAGCAGCTCACAGAGAAATATACAGCCTGAAGAGAACTTAGCAAAGATAACAAGGAGGATGTATAATATACAAAACAGGGTGTGTCTCAAACAAAGGCAAACTCTAAAACACACTCATGTTAAGGCAGGTAATGTGTCTGCACACAGACACACAGTAGCAAGCGTGTTTACACATTCACACACGGTAAACAGTGTACAGTCTTCACACTCTTTCTAGTATGGCCATGAGCCTTGCCCCATCTAGTACCTGATTAAATATTTAATGATCCCACCTGTAAGAGGAAATAGCTGTCTGCATAGTCACACATGCAGCGCTCAGTGAGCACTAAACATTTCCATCTGGGGGAAATTCAACTTCAAAGACTTGCTTATTTAAAGTCTGCAATTTGCATTTGGGGGAATAAAGGAGAAAGCTGACCTGCGATCTATTATGTACACCTACTCTTTTCCTTTCCCACACTGACACACCAACACCAATCTCTACTACTAACATCTAGGTCTCTCCATTTTCAAACTGGATTTGCTCTTGTTCCCAAAGTGCTACTAAACATCTCTGGATTTTAGCTGGAGATTGTAGTTTGCCAGGAAACTGACAGATTTTATATCATTGCAGAACATTTTATCAGAATAAAGAGACCGTTATGAAAGTCCTCACATTGTTGCATAGTAAAAGCAGTATAATAATATAGTCTCCCATCTCCTTAAACAATATGTCTGTGTGCAATACATTGTTTATCTGACTGTTCTGGGCAGAGACAAGTCACATGGCTCCATTTAGTGCAGAATCGTGGCCATTTAGTTATTAT
The DNA here is from genome assembly GCA_029814545.1 of Apogonichthyoides opercularis. NCBI lineage: Eukaryota > Metazoa > Chordata > Actinopteri > Kurtiformes > Apogonidae > Apogonichthyoides > Apogonichthyoides opercularis. Next base: position 22,724,161 of record JAPTGW010000002.1, read on the forward strand.
GACACCAAGAGAGAGAGTTACTTGTTAGAGACCATACGCATTTACATCTTAAAATGATTTACTTTTCTGATGTAACACGATAGGACAGCAAGGCTGCAAATATGTAGATATGAATTTAAATATTCAATGTTCTCTATTCAAAACTCAAACCTCCTGGACAAATTGGACTGCTCTGGAGAATTAGGAAAAAGTAAAGGACACAACAAGGAAAAAAGTGAAAAGACAAAACCAGTGCTCTGCTTGAGAGCAGGTTGCCAGGTCTTTCTGCCAAAACTCTGAAGTGGTTTTCACTTTAGTGCCAGAGAGAAAGACTGAGAGAGAGAAACATGTACATCCTGTGCCAGGCATCAATGAGAAACAGGCTAGGTTAAAGCATGGTCACCAAAGACACAGCAGCCATTTTGTGCCTTTTCACATCACTTAAGATAAAGGAAATGCTTCATTTGTGTTAAATTAGCATCACATTGTACTTATCACATCCTGTGGTGGTGTTAAGCACTTCCTGTGGTCAGGATTATCACTTCCTGTGGGTAAAGATTGTAAGCTACAGTCCAGGGGGATGATTTTGGGTTTTCCTGACAATTCTATCTCTTTTCCTGTGTAAACTTATATAACTTATCTCTCCTGCTTTTTCCTGTTGTTTTACAAACAATCTTAGGCACCTCAAACTTCATGTAGATCTCTAAAGACAGTCACATGGTGTCCATCATAATATCTGTGTATGAGTTTCTTGTACAGTACTTTTTTTTTTTGCTTCAAAGAGCTGCATTTTAACCCCAGGCAACATACATTTTAAAGGAATCAATCACACAGCTGTCTGGATTATCTTTCTTGCCGTCATCCAGCTGATAAATCACATGAAAAAGCCATATGTGGTGATGTTGAGCTACCACCATCACAGACATACATCAAAGACCACAGTGTATGGTAAGCCAATCCTCTGGGGAGAGAAAACAAGAGCTCTCAGACTATAATGTGACTAAATGTATAGCACACATACAAGGCATAGCAAATCTACAAAACACTGCACGCAAAATCAAGAGTCACAGTTCTTTCTACGCCACAGCAAGCATTGTGGCCTATGCACATCGATCAACAAACCCCATCAAACTTTCAGGGAGACTAACAAAAGCTATGGGTTAGATACATCTACACACAGCACAGCACTCAACTGCAGTGCACTACCTAAAAGACTGTAGTCACTCTCTGTCCTTAACAGTTGATTTGTGAACAGGTCCCTGTAATCCTTGGCAAAACTGAACGCTAATCAGCTATTAGGGACAGAAAGTGGCCATATAGAGTCGAATTCTATATTAATACCTTGTCCCACTCTTCGGCGTCCATCGTATGTGTGTACCGTATGGCATGTGGGGACTAAAAACACAACAGGTTATACAGTCCGCAAGAACCATTGTGTATTTGACTGCTGGCTAGGGGCAGTGTAAGAAATAGAAAAATGCAGAAAAACTGTGGTCTAACTCTCAGTGGAACATGTTCAGTCTGTCATATGTTTAAAATTCTACCAAATGGAAAAGTTATTTGTTTTAGTTTTTACACTACTTATATAAATCATAGCTCTATGGCCTCAGTGTTATTCAGAAATGGCAATGGCATGTGTTTGTGTGTCTAATATTTTCCTGACTTGGCTCAACTGAGCTTTTTGCCCCAGCTGGTACATCTCAGGGAGAAACCCTGACTCATACGAAGTGTTGTGCAACCGCTGCTGTGAAAACTGTTCCTGCACGCAATACATTTAGGTTCACACAATCTAGAAACATAGAAATTATCAACCACCAACACACACTGAAAGAGCTGAAAATGCTGAATTAATCTATCATTGAAAAATCTCCGATCCCTGTTAAACTTGTACATTTTAG
>JAPTGW010000002.1:23206140-23220497 GCA_029814545.1 Apogonichthyoides opercularis
CAGCACCTCTATTCTATTCTATTCTATTCTATTCTATTTTATTCTATTCTATTCTATTCTATTCTATTCTAAATATAGTTACGGTATCAAAATTAAAAATGTGTCACTAGAGCCCTTTTCAAAGATTTCTATCATTATAGAATAGTATTTCACTGTGTTTTATCACTGACAAATACATGTACATGAATTTTAATATTGGAGTTCATCGACATGGAACAAATGTTAGGGTTATTGCATCACGTTTTTTTCTTTTATTAATTTAAAAACGAACAACAGGCTAATAAATGTAGTAGAGTCAAAAGGATAATATTGCATGTTGTATATAATGGAATAAAGCAAACATAGTATAAGGTAAGTTAAGTTAGTCTAAAGGTATAACACAACATTGTTTTTGATACAGAACGTCATGTCTAGGCTACATCATTAGTTAGAGAAAAGTAGAATACATGTCCTTTTAAAGTTCCTACAGCCTATTATAACTTGTTCCTTAGACTTGCCATCTTGTTCGTCTGTACCAAGGAACAAACAATGGTAGATGTATTTAAATAGTACAAGCTGTACTACACTGGAATGACTCTAGTTTGCATTTTGTGTGACAATGTACCATTATCCTTCTTCATCTCAGAGGAACATCTTACACTCTTCACTTGGGTTACTTTTCAGATTACAATTTTGTATATTCTTCCTGTCCAGTGAAAAGCAGTGTGTTGGTGTTGATTGTTTGTGATAAAGCAAAGGATTATGTCCTCCTTCCAAACTATATTTTATACTTTAAACCCCATAACTGAATATATGTTGTTACAAATCTCAAAAGACAGAGATAGAGATCCAGGATCAAAATAAATGTCTAAAGATACTTTTATTAGGATTTTTATGATGATTTTATAGATTATGATGTGTTGTCTCTTTTTTCTCTCTGTAACTAGAAATGGGTATCTGCAGATATGGGTATCTTTTTGAATACTTGTGCATATTTGCAATCAAACAATCAATTAATCAATCCATCAATCATTCAGTCAGTCAGTCAACTAGCCAGTAGTATATAATGAATGTTCAGTGAGCCTAAACATATGTAGAAGTTTACTTTAAAAAAACAAAAAAACTTTTACTTTATTTTTTTCACTGCTATAGATGGCAATTAAATGAAACATTCACATAAATTCAGAATTGAAGTCAATCAAATCCATACATATTTATTTTATATTATTGTTTAAAACTGTACTGTCTTGTTTTGTTTGTGCAACTTTCCTTTTTGTAAATAGAGTAGGCATAAATAAGCTGTTGCTTCAGATTAAGCCTTTTTGCCCATGTTTAATATAGAAATCTAAACTGTATGTATGTATATATCATGTTCTGTTAAATGGACAAATAAATTACTACTAAACTACTACATTACTACTACTACTGCACAAATACTAGGCCTACTTGTACTTTTGTGCTGATAGTAGGTGTATATGAAAACTGAAGTAGGGTTTTGATACATAACTTTCATTTTCCAGTTAAATATTTTCATAGGGTGGTCTTAGTAATTTTACTGAAATAACGTATGTGAATTCTTCCACTACTGAAAACATCTTTTTGTAAAATCTACTTTATTAGTCACACCAACATCTGTGCTAATTTTGATGTTTGAAGCTGCAGTCATGCACCTGAAACTGTACCCCTTATCCCATTTATAGAATAGAATAGAATAGAATAGAATAGAATAGAATAGAATAGAATAGAATAAAATAGAAGTACTTTATTAATCCCAAAACTGGGAAATTGGATTGTAACAATAGTACAGACAACACTGGAAAGAAAGAAAAAATATACAACAATAGAATACAATACAATATATACAGTAAGAAAAATAATTGAGATAAAGGTATTTTTATATACATATAGACAGTAAAGTGCAAAGGTCAGGTGCACAGTGGGATAGATATGATTTGACCAGGTTTCAGATGAGCTTATTGTAAAGTGCTATTGCATGTGTATGTATCTGTCCGTACAACAGCGGAGCTATAGCAGTCTTTTTGAGAATGTGCTCCGCTGTCTGTCCAGAATGTGGTGGAGAGGGTGGTCTTCATTGTCCATGATGGAGACCAGTTTCTTTAGTATCCTCCTCTCCACCACAGACTCAAAACGATCCAGCCTCAGACCGATCACAGAACCAGCCTTCTTGATGATTTTGTCAAGTCTGTTGGCGTTTGATAGTCTGAGATGACTCCCTTTTACATTTATTCCATTGAAAGGGTGGCTAGAATTTGAGGAGGTTGGGCTTAAATCATGTTAAAATGTTAAATCTGTCGTGTCAGACATATAATAATGATAAAGCATTAGACTGATATAACATGTACATTAACGCATATTCAAAGTACGTACAATAGATCCATTATTCATTCACTCTGGTGGTGGTAAACTACATTTGGAGTGTGGCTGCCAATCTGCACCTACAGCCCCTCCGACCACCATCAAACATTCATACACCAGTGTGAGTAGCAGCGCTGGAGGCAAAGTGAGTTATGTGTCTTTCCCAAGGACACAACAGCACAGGACAGTGCAGGATTCAAACTGTCAACCCTTCAGTTATTGGAGAACCCACTCTACCTCCTGAGCCACGGCCTGTGGGCCAACACTGGCCTGTGGGAAGAATTAGTAAAGTGGAAAAAAATACACTGAAGATATTGACAATCAAGGATGTGAAAATCATTTTAATTTAGGGGCCACATACAGCCCTGTTGCATCTCAAGTGGATCTGACCAGTAAAATATGAACATAATAACCCATAAAGAAACTACAACACCACATTTTTCTCTTTGTTTTAGTGTAAAAAAGTACAATTAGGCTACATGAAAATGTTTACATTTACAAAATGTCCTTTCACAAAATATGTGAAGAACTTGAACAAATATGAACCTGAAATGTCTAAAGAAAAACCAGTGCCATTTTAACAATATTCTGCCTGTTACTAAATGTTTGGTGTATTTGTAGATCCACTGTGATCTGTAAATTGTAATGCACATGTGTAAATAATGAGGCATAATATTGTTAAAATTGCACTTATTCTTCTTAAGAAAATCCAGGTTCATGTTATTCAGTTTTTTTTCAGTTGTGAACATTTTCAGTATGTCATTTTACTTTTTCACCTTAAAACATAGAGAAAAATTTGGAGTCATTTAAAGGTCAACCTGAGATCATACTGGGCCATATGTGGCCCCTGAACTAAAATCAATTTGACACTCCTGTTAAACGTTTTCACAGCGACTTCTACTGGTCATACTGGTGGTGAATGCCTCAATATACTTTTATGTTCCAACCTCTGCTGTGTATTAACCCGAACTATACTGAAATGTTATCATTCAAGAAGATATGATCAAAACGGTAGGAACATGTTTGTTTGTTTGTTTTTTGGTCAGATTTACCAAATAAAATTAATCTGAATCTAATGTGTATTTATTTATTTTATTTTACAGGAGTTTCAGTATTATAATCTACTCACTTCTCAGACTTTTCCTCTGTAGGTTACACTGTAAACCCAGACAAGTTGAGTTTACTTTTTTAAAAATGAGAAAAGTGGTTGCCTTAACAAAAAAAAAGTAATAATTAATGAACTTTTTAAGTACATTTAACCGAAAATATTTTGTCGAATCAATTGCTTTGCATAATTATTGCACTTAAATAATTGCGTTCAATGCACTAAGATGATTTAATTAAAATATTTTTTTAATTTAAGTTAAATGTACTTAAAAAAAAGAAGATCATTACTTATTACTTAATTTTTTAAGGTAACCACTTTTCTCACATTTAAGTAAACTCAACTTATCCCGGTGTATAAAACTTGAAGATGTGATCAGATGATTGTCAGATTGTTGCCAGTAGATGTAGAAAATGTAAGAAGTATTTAGGGACAGAGGAGAAAAAAAACGTCAGACAGCGCCCACGGTCGAAACCAACAACCCGCGGTTTGTAAGTCGGAAACTTTGGGGTAAGAAGAAACCGTTGAGCTAAACCGACGCAGTGAACGAATGAGTACAAGTGGTATAAATACATGAACAACACACTGGAAACTAGAGGACTGGGCTGGAGGTGGGAGGGGATCATCCATGATCGATGTAAAATGACTTTAAGAAAACGTGTGAAAAGATCGAACAGATGAGTAAAGAAATAAGAACTCCATGAATTAAAGAGTGAGGTGGTTTTGACGCTGGACATTTCACTTCCTGTTTAGGTACTGCAGGTCACGTGATATCTACAGTAGCTAGTTACATGGCTTTATGATCAGGAGGTGAACTTGTAGGAAAACAGTGCGTGGTTTGCTTTTAACTTTCGTTTCACGAGGTGTTGATTGTGATTAAATCTTAAATACGTGCAAACCTTTGGAGCTGTCTGCTTTGATTTGTACCAGCTTTTGTCTGTTTATTCCAGTCCTAAAATGTGCAACAAGGCAAACTCAGAGCATACCCGGATTGAGTCTTAAAATGACGTTATCTCCTGTAGAAAAATGTTTGCTTGCATCCATAGTCCACTAGGAGGAGCTAAAGACTAAGAAATGAAAGGTGTAAGTGCAGTTTATTTCAGTTTAAATACACTGATATGTATATGATTTAAAGTTGATATGTATATTGAGGTTATGTGTCTGTCTCCCTATAAATATGCTGATATTTGTCTATTTTCTCTTAGCCCTGATGTAGGCTATATGTGCATGTAATTCACATCTGACCAAAATATCCTGTGGAACTCTGCCCAACCTGACACTACAAATCAATTAAAGAAAGATTAATCTGAAAAGGAGAGGGATGAGAGGTCATAGACTGAAGGATGGGGCAAGAAATCTGAAAAAATGTTAAGGATATACAGTAGCAGACCAAATGGGTGAAGTGATAGGAAAATGAAGAGCAAGGATAGGGGAGAGGGGAGGGAGGAAAAAGAGGGAAAGAGAGAGAATAGAGGGTTTCGTCCACATGCTCCTCAGCTGTGTAAACTGAAGGTCTCGGCTGCTTCTCGGATTCCCCTGAAGAAGGGGGATATTTATAGGAGGCTGGCAGTGGCAGTGAATGGACCCTTGCTCTGTCACACCCATTAATATTATTATTATTACTTTATATGCGCAAAAATGGAAAATGTCAGCAACCTGAGAGGCCTGCAGAGACAGAGCGTGCATGCACTGTGTCTCACTGCCTGTTATGAGAAACTGTCTGTTGGTGAGACATAGCACTTATATGAAATGGGCAAAAGAAAGAAGTAAGAAGACAGAATTATAGAAAGAACCGAAAAATGGGGAGAGGTTGGCATGAATTTACTGGTGTAACCTGATCTACCGAACTTATTAGAGCTGTCAAAGAGTGAGAGAAAAGAGAGAGTGAGAGAAAAAAGAAAGAAGATGGAGAGAGGTGGAGCAGGGCTAGACAGACACAGACATGAGCACATGTTCCAGCTCCAGATTATAAGATTCCCGCAAGTTGCAGGCGTGTTGAAACAGACTACACACACACATACACTCACACACACAGGTTCACAACCACCTGGTAACAGATGCAAACTCAGGCACACATGCAGAAACACAAACAGTCTGATAGACATAACAGACGTGCACGCGCATCCACACATGCTGAGAAGGGAGGAAATTCCAGAGGGAACAGGTGGGAGTGGCGATAGCAATCTATCAGAATGACTTTGATCTTCCCCACATTTCTGTCACCACTGCTGAAATACAGTGGATGGATCAAGCCGATCTCATTAATCATAATGTGAAAATGCAAGCCAAGATGTAATAACAGCACCACAGCAAATACTTGTAAAAAGTTTTGATGCATTGCATGTATTTCAAGTTGTATGGACCAACTAAAGCTTTAACCAAATGCATGTTTTCTGTCTCTTCTTCAATCTACACCTTGTGTTTCATCCAAAGTAAAGTAGCGATGGCACAACTAAGTGCATCTAATTCAGTTGTAGGAAAATTATCTGAAGGGGGCAGTGTTGAGAGAAGCTCCAGGGAGTTGAGCAGAGCTGCACCTGAAGCATTAGAAATAACACTGTGGTGAGGTTTGCACTGTAGAAGTGAAAAAGAAAAGAAAAAAAAAACACAAACATCACCATTGCCAATACAAGTCACATTAATGATCATTTCAAGTAATGTTCCGGATTGTCAACCAAATTATCTGGGATTTGAGGGAGGGAAGAAAAACATAAGGAAGTCAAAAAGGAAGAGACAGAGAGGAGACAAAGATGTGAATCTGGCATGAATGCAGTGTCTACCGAGGACAGAAGTCAAAGCTCAAGTGTGTGTTTGTGCATGTGTGTGTGCAGACATGTGTGCTGTGATTGTGTCCTCATGCTGACCTGAACCTTAGGGCATATTAAACAAAATCATTCAGTACAATGTCTCATCACAAGGAAGAAAATACCAGAAAGTCCTTAACATCAGCCAAGAGTGTGTGTATGTGTGCCAAGGCTGAGATGAGTGTGGAGAACCCCTGCCTAAGGGGCCACAAAGACAGTTGAATGACAAGCCACATAAACATGAACATACATGTGTAACCCTGTCCATACCAAATCCTTATAATCCAACCTCCTTCTCTGTTTTGTCCCTCCTCATTCGTGGCGGGAACCATAAAAGTACTTCATGATCAAATACTATCATCATATGTTCCCAGAGTAATCTGATGATACAGTTAATCTGTAACACTTGACACATTGCAAGACAATCATATAATACATCATAATGTGTGTGTAACTGAAGTAGGGGAAAACAGCCCTACAGAAACAATAAAAAGTGTCTTTTTAACACACACCCTGACTTAATTTCCATACCCACATGTGCCATTGTTTAAAGAAGCAGAAATCTGTGAAAGTGACGGGGGAATAGAGCATCTGGATGTTTTAGTAAAAATATTCATTCCATATTTGGCATATCACATGCACAAGCCATAAGATATACAGTATATACAGTATGTATGAATATTTTCTCCACTTCAGCGCCATCCATTATCCACCTGTCCTCTATCCAGCCATTTTCAACTTATACACTCTTCTTCTTACCATCGCTGATCTGTGTTTGTAATATACGAGGCAGGTACATATTAATGACTTCTTAGTGAGTTTTAAGTGTAAAATGTCATGAATGGACCTAATAGGATTAGAACATTTAGATTATGGCTGAAAAATAATGTATAAAGGATGTGTGTTTTATTTGTTATATGGACATAATATGGATATTTCGTACCCAAGTTGCTTTTTAACCCTGTAAAGCCTGAATCATTAAATCATTTACAGAAAATTCCAGTTCTTTGAAACTGGAGCCTTTATTGGTCTGTCTGAACAACCCAAAAAACTTTTTTTCAAATATCAATTTCCATGTATGAGTTTAAATTTTGTATCATATTTGTTACACTGGGTCTCAATGCTCAAATATTATTATTTTTGAACAAACAAAAACAATATAACATAAACACATCTAACACATTGGTAATTCCTTTTCCTGAAAGGTGCTATATAAATAAATTTTACTTACTTACTTACTTACTTACTTTTCAAAATTGGCAAAGTTCTGCCTCCTTCCTCATGAATGACAATCTTGTAGTGTCACTGGAAAGGCCTCTGGTGAATGAATTCCTCCAACTGGTGGATCACTAGTGTATTGCATGTATCTAATTGTATACATCAGGTTTTTAACGAAAAAAAATATCACATTGATCATGGAGAGGGCTTCAACCCATGTATCAAATATGATACGTTTGGCATTATAAGGCTAATGCATTAATCATTCATCCATTCACACAAAACAAGCAGCAGAGTTGCCAGTGTGAGCAACTTGGAAGTTTAAAATCTCAACCAAATATACTTCTACAAAGCAAAGAACCAGCAGCCCTGGAGTCTGTGGATGATCCAGTCTTCTGCCTGAGCCAAAACCAACCCACAATAGGCTGAAACATATCAATGATTTGTTTGAGTTTGTCTGATAAAAGTAGAACGTTTGCCAGGACCAGTGTTTTTTAAGGAAAAAAAGACACTTCAGTGCATTAAAGCACTGAATGACCCTCACACTGTAAACTACAGGATCTGTCAAGTGGTATTTTCCGTTAATAGCTTTGCACCTACATAATGTGTATATAATTACTCCTTCTGTATATGAATGGAGACCTGCCCATGAACAAGTTTGCACATAAACACACTGGCCAGGTCACTGAGTGTGGTGCATGACCAAAACAAGACCAGCAATCAAGAAAACATGCAAGGAGGAAAAAACTCAATTTTGACGGAAACCGTTTGCAGAAATTATTCATTTCCTTTCTTTTTTATGTTTTCCTTGTGCTGACTGTACACCCCTCCCTCTCCCCAGTCTCCTCCTTTTCACTCTCACTCTTTCCCTCTTGCACATTCCACTCCTTTTTGCATATCTCTACCCCCTACCCCCCCTCCACACTATACCTCACCACATTTAAAACAACTTCTTCCTTCACCCTCTCATTCTCTCTTTTCCTTTTTCTCCCTCCTTCCCACCCTCCTCTCGCTACCTGACATTGTGGCCCGATGCCCAATGAGTCACACCTCTGCTAAAATCATCAGAGATGAAGGGGGGAGGAGGGAGTAAAAGAAAGAAACCGTCAGGGAGAGAGAAAAAGCAGGAGAGTATGACAGAGAGAAAAATATAGAAAATAAAAATGGGAGGAGAGAAAGTTAGAGAGGCAGAAAGAGGGAGCCTCCGGGGAGTGAAAAGAGCACAGAGTACGTTTAACTTTTTGACTCCAGTAGTCAGTGTGTGCTTGTCAGTAACAGTTAGCCTGTAGACAACAACACTTTCCACACACTGTTAGGCACACGCATGCATGCACAAATACACATGCACACACAGCCGTACACAAACACTGACATCGTGCATAAGTCCACCTGCATGCTCTGCAGGCACACACACATACATAGAGCAATCAGACATGCAAACAAACCAGAGAAGAAAGTGTGGCTGCAGCCCTGCCTCTAACATCAGCCTCCCCCACCCTCTCTAACCGTTGCCCTTGGATACCACACAAACACTCCCTGTTGGGCAACACTGGGATACAGGAGAGGACGTACATGGGTCACACAGCTCCCCAAGCGCTTGGGTTTGAAAGCTGTACGTGCATGTTTTGTGCATTTTTCATCTATGTTTTAGGTGCAGCCAGTGTTAGGAAGGTTGTTGTTGAAATGTTCTAAGTTAGAGATTCTTATTTACCGTGGTAAAATGTACTAAATAACATAAATATAACATAAATGGTAATTACTTTACTTTTTTGTTTTTGCTAATATTGAAAATATTTGTCCCAACAACGTTGCTGGTCCATATTGTCTGGAAAGATGGTGAAAACATGTGAAGCAGGAGAATTAATGTTGTTTTCCACAAATCTTTTAATCTTTTTATTGAAACTAATGTATTTTGATGAGAGACAGTTGTGATCACAAACAATTTGATTAACAATTGGACTTCACAGTAATGATTCGCCGTTACATATTTGTTGTGTAACAGTAACATATTACAATTACATTTATCTTGTTCTTTATTTGTATGATGCAGTTGAATGTTACTACTTAGTTCGCAACTCTGGCCATGTGCTTCAGTTTTTTTATGATAATAAAACTCGTCTTCTACATGCCCATGCACAACAACAACAAATTAAAGTTAATTTGCAAGGTGCTATGTGAAGTATGTGTAACGGGAGTGGCATTGAATGGAACAATGTTTACATAGTGTATATATCATCCAAGGAAGGAATCAAAGAGGGCAATTAGGTAGATCAGTCTGTAAAAACTGACATGATAACTACCAGGGCATGAAAAATGTGGTGTAGGCAGATTTTGTTTTCTACAGTGAGTCTCTTGTCTCTTTAGAGCGTCTCTTTACTTTACCCTTTTCCCTGAATTGTAACCTTGGCTTGCTTGTCACAGAGGGGTCACAAGCTTTAACAAGGCTTGTGTTTTATGAATCCTGAGGGAATCTCAGTAAGCTGTGTGGATGTTGCTGTGTGCCACAGGCCTGTCATCATTTAACAGCGTTGTTTTTGAACATTCTGTGAGTGAGTCAAACAAGCTTATGTCTTGGACTGGGAAGACTTCTCTTTTTGATGTACAGATCAATAGGTTTGTTGAACACAAAATCAATCCATCCATCAATCAATTGGTTTTTCTGTCATTTAAGATCTTAAGGTTAGCTTATCACTGCATGTCCAGATGGAAGAAAACTAAGTTGGTTTCATATTATCTTGGGTTTTGCACTGAGGGATTCATTTTGATTCCTTAGTACCTCTACAAATGGCACAATCTATTCTGCTTTGATGGGGTCAATCCTAACTGAAGCCCCAGGCTTAGGAAGCGGAACAGGCCTCTGCCCATAGTTGTAATGTTTTTAAAGCCATACCAGCCAGCCACAAAGCTCCTTTTGCCCTTTGTACAGAACACACCAGACAAAACCTTGGAAGCCATCCACTGAAAAGCGCATTCCCAAAGTATTTCTTTTTTTCTTCTTTTTACAAGTGTGGGATGGGGTCGAACAACAATTACGGTAAAATGTGACTAATATGTCACAGACATACTGGTGTGTTTTTTTCTGACCTACTCTTTCTCTTATTTCTTTTTCCATCCATCCTCTTCTCTCTTCTTGAAAATTCTTCCCTTTCACTTCAAACCCCTGTAATTACAAACAAAAGCGCTGACTCTTCTCCAGCTGAAACAATGATAATGATGGAGAGTAGTAAGTGTGTGTATGTGTGTGTACGTGTGTCTTCATCAAAGCAGCGTTGACGTTGATGGGTGTACAGAAATGTGTGGAGGACAGAGAGGATTAACACAATCTGGGCATGAAGCCCCACAACTGAGAGAATGGTGTGTGTGTGTGTGTGTGTGTGTGTTTGTGTGTGCATATGTTGACTCTGTCTTGATAGCAACGATCCAACACACAGCTGCTCTCTAAGCTTGGCATTTAAATGAGGCAAACAGACACTTGGAGCAATGGAACACAGACAGAGGCAGTGACAACACAGACAGATAGAAGAGAGTTGAGCAAAAACAACAAACTCAAGAACAGGTTGCACTTGGGCTGAAAAGGGTGTAAACAACATAACACTGATGTAGTGAGATGGTGATGGCACAGTCATTATCATACCTCATTATTTAGGCAAAAAAAAATGAACATTGTGTGCAAAATTGGAATGTACTGATGAACACTTGGATACAGAGCATGTGTTGCCATAGTATTTAGGCCGCATGTATGCTGGTTGCGAGGTAGAGAAAGAGTGTACAGCCTGGTTGTGTTTGGAGCGGACCCAGGCCAGAGGAGCTCAAAGCACTGAATGTCATCATCAGAGCTGTCGGAGAGCCAAGCAGTAATCACACCCAGATCACCTACACGCTCACGCCAACTTACAACACCAGTCACTCCAGAGTGGTGTGTATGTGTGTGCCTGTATGTCTAAAAAAAAAAAAAGAAGGAGACTGATTGAGAGAGAGAAAGAAAATGAAAGACAAGAAGTATATGTGCATAGAGCAAATATGCATCCTGTTACTGTAAAAAGTGTGTGTGCGCAGACAAGCATGTGGTCATAGTGTGAGTAGTGAGTGAGTGAAAGCTATGAATGTGTGAGCTGGAGAAGAGGGTGTATTTTTTTCTCTCCTCTTTCTTCCTCCCTCTCTCCATGTCAGTCTTATATCCCACCCCTCTATTTTCCATTTTTACATGCAGCTCCAGATGTGAAGGCAGTGAAATATTAAATTACAGAAATGGGCTTGTTTCTGCACTTTGGTTATATCAAAAACAACCCAGCCTCTGCTCTCTCCTGACCTGACACACACTTATACTGTGTCTCACCATACAGCACAGGTGAAAGGAACAGCTTGTTTCCCACTGAGAAGCTTTTAGCAAATATTTGTCTTATAAGTATTTGGTAAAAGGCAGTGCTTTGACTCTGTTAACCTTCACATTTAACTTTACATATGTATTTTTTTATAAGATGTTAAAAATCGCTGAAATATTTAGCAGTCGCCGTAGCTGTGGCAGAAGCTCATATAAAAGTGTCATAAGAGATGCAGTCCCTCATCAGACCTCTAGATGCTGCTTTCAGAAAAAAAAATATTAACATATTGAAACCAACAAATCATTTCACTGTATAATGTATAATAGGTTAATTTTATTGTGTCAGCATTCTAGAGTATTAGCAACCAAGCAATTCCAGTAAAACTATTTATATACTAGAAGAGAAATCATACATTTTAAATTTTTAAAAAAAATTTTTGGTTGACATTCATTCAACATTAAATTATTGAATTACACATTTAATCCAGCTAGAAGATGCAGGAGCAAAAATCAGGTAGAAAAATAGGCAGAATTTCCACATGTAGCTCTCTTCTCACATGTAATGTGTGTATATATGTAATAAACATAATATGATATTGTTTCACATTATGGATTGTGAGAGAGCAAGAACTCATGCTCCACCACCAGCAAATGAACTGATGTTGCACACAGATATTCCTGCTGCGCAGTGTTTAAAAACAGCTGTCAATCAATCAAGGGTCAGAGGTTATGGGATGTGACAGGGTTGAAAGTGATAAGTGATAAGAGACTTTCAAACTGTCAAAAGTCAGATCACTCTGCAGACAGAACTGATAAACTGTGGCTGTTTTGTGCACATGCATCTGATTTGTGCACGTTCAGTTGGTGTTTTCTGCCCTCCTGGTGTGTTTTGTTTCTCGCTCACTGTGGCCCATACATCACAGAGCTATTGAATTTACACAGGATAATTATATGTGTAACATATCACATACATTGCTGGTATGTATATTTTCTCACTCTTTCAACTTTGATAAAACTCTGATATACATTTGTAAAAGACAAGTAAGCATTCCAGGATTCCATGTGGAGGCACAGAAGAGAGCAGAGCAGTTGTATCAAAAGAAAGCTTAACTGTGATTGGTAATCACAGTTGTCAATCACAAGTTAAATCCTCCTACTTGCCTGAAAACACCTGTGATTTGTCAAAGTCTGTCACAGAGAACAATGGAAAAATCTTATTTCCTCTTAAAGGAATTACAGTTGAATTACAATATGTTGAGTAGTATGTAGGAATTTATACCTAATGACGCAAAAAAACAACAACCAAGCACTGCAGGTGTAAGTGTTAAAGTGTAAGTATGTAACAGTTTTACCTTGATTAAACAGCTTCAAAGTAACTGTGATGGTTAAATGGATTGTTAGTAGGGAATGGAAGCCCTCCACCTTCCCACTAGGATCACTAGGGCCAAATATGTCACTTACAACGTTTCTGCCACCGTCCCTGTGGTCCGAGAGCTCGATTCTCGTGAGAAACGGCAGGGTTTACAGTACAACACAAACCCACCTCCAGCCAGGTACTGCTGGTTAGCTGTAAACACAAGTCAGCCATGCCTTCATTTCACAGGTGTTTACCATGGCAGGGAAAAGGAAGAGGTGGCTGTTGTCAGAGGATGGAAGGAAAAGAAAAGAGTGAGTGACCAAACCAGGAACAAGACATCAGTCTGCATTGGTCCAACTTTAGCAGAATGGTGACAGCTGAAAGAAAAAGAAGTATCTACACGGATGCAGACGTCGTATTGTTGCTGCTGTATTTGTAAGTATTGCTGAGATAATTCCCTGTACTCTTATGTTTTAGTGGATTTGTGCTCTTGGTGATTAATATTGGTTGTAATGGTGTTAACTAGTTTGGTTTTTTTATGCCCGGATGATTGCTAGCTAGCGGAGATGTTAGCATACTCAGTAGTAATCGTGGTTGTTTGTGTCAGTTTACTACATAACCCTTTGTCTGCCTCAGGAATCTCAGACATTAATAGTCACAGAATTTCAGTTGAATTTAGTTTTGTGAGATGTATGTAGTAGGGCATTAACTGAAAAGCCGGTTTGTCGGCGTCCGTGGCACAAGTCGACGTTACTTTGGAGGAGTCGACGCGTGTTGTCTCTCTCTCTCCCACAGCGCGCGAGCTTTCATAAAGTTCATGTCGATACTCTCATCTTTCTACATGAAAACATGGAGCGCAAGGTTGTGATGTGCGGATCCAAAGAGTGCCGCTTTATTTGCGGGGCGGGTCAAATAAAAGCGGGGTGAAAAAAAAACGACCCGCGCATCACTATAGTGCAAGGACTGTGAGCTAGAAAAACTATGGTCTAAGTAATGTTCTGTCAACCATGGAAGCACCAATACTGAATAATACTGTGGACCAGTGGCGGCTGGTGAAAAAAAAATCTTGGTGGGGCTGATGTAGAGCATGAAACGGGCCTTAAAAGTCAGACCCGAACCTGCCCGGCCCGTTTTGATTGACAGCTTTGTAGAGCCCGCACCCGTTTGCAGCCCGACATTTTCAGATGCGCGCATATG
>JAPTGW010000002.1:23265333-23278900 GCA_029814545.1 Apogonichthyoides opercularis
ACGGGTGAACACCTTAAAATATCCGGCCAGTTTTGATACAGTAGTTATTTTATATATCAGATTTTATTAAAAAATAAAATCTGTTATCCGAAACTTGTATGACCATTAAAACTCTGAAGGTATACATTTTTACCTCTCCACTTTATCTGAGAAGTTACAGGCAAAACTGTGTAAATCTACATATCTAAGTAGTCCACATTGATAGAACAAATTCATTCAGACACGGAGAGGCTCAATGTTCTTCGGTTCCATGACGCAGCATTCTATTCCTCTGACATCACACATTCCTTTAGTTCCTCATATCCTCCCAAATAAGCCCACAAGTAAAGCAAAAACATGCAATCCTGACCTTGAACAAATTACTTGGGACTTTAACTTCTCTTTTTAAACTTTAAATGTTGATGCTGGTGTGTGAATGAGTGGAGCAGATCTAGACTTTATTTTAGTTTGTTTTTGCTTCGTTTCCTATAAAAATAGGAGACTGACAGTCATTCGTTCCCTTTTGTGCTCAGAAGAACACAATGAATAGCCCAAAAGGCCTCCTGAGTGTTGTATCTACATGTCAGATTGAGGCAGCAAATCACAATTCCACCCACACATACGCACACAGACAAGAACAGACAGACAATTAGACACTCATTCATGTTCCAGTTGGCTCAACACTCCACCACTGTCAAGTACTTTATTCACAATAAGGTCATTTTCTTCTTTAAAAAATCATTTTTAATATACAACACAATTTTGACAAGACAACTCCGTTTACAGCTAAATTTGAGCTCTTGAGTTCCAGCTTCTCTCATAACCAAAGCAAGCATGTAGATGATGAGAGAAAGATGGAGTGAAAGGGACAGATGAACGAGGGTTGAAGTTAGAAGAAAGAATGAGGAAAGACAGTCAGAGAGAAAGATCGAAAGAGAAAGAGGACTGCGCTTAGTATGATTTTTGTACGAAGAACCAAAATACTCAAATAAAATTAGAAAATAACAGTAATAAAAAACAGTAAGAAAGTAAGAGTTAAGAGAAAAAAAAAGCAGAGGTGTACCAGGATGCTGTATCCATGGCAACCTCACATGCATGTCTGTCTGTTTGTTTGACGCTTCTGCTCTGTTCTGCCGCTTCACAAGTCCACATACACAAACACACTCACACAAATTTGAGTGTGCGCGCCCCCATTTTCCAAGCAAGTGTGCATCTTTGGGGGGGGGGATTACAGGGAGGGAGGGGAGAGGGGTATATGAAGGGGGATAATAGGAGGAGTAAGAAGGAGTGAGAGGGAGCAGGGAAGGATGCGAGTCGTCCGACACATTTTCCCTCGCTCACTCCTTCCAAATCTCATCCTTCCCTCCTTTCCTAGAGCTGAGTAAAGAGTCTCTGTCTCCCACATCACAGCTCTAGTCATCCTCTGTCCAACTGTGCCACTGTGTGTGTGTGTATTTATGTCCGTACACTCTCTCTCTAAATATATAGATGTATAAATATATATCTATTAGTGACTCCATATCTGTGGAAACCTGTTTTGGCAGGGCTTGAAAACTGAGGAGCAGAAGCTGCTTTAAGTTTGAATAAAGGGGATAAAAGGGAACTTGTGTCTTATAGGTCTACATTAATACTGTCATTAGTGTACTTTACAAAACATAAATTAGTAGAGGGTGAACTGTTTGGGAGAGTTGCATTGGTTCTGTAGTAGGGCATCCTCATCCGTGTTGACCTGTGTGTTTGTGTGTGTGCGCATGTCACGGTACTGGCAGGCAATGGGCACAAGCTTAAGAGTCTGTCAGAACGGGCAGGGAGATGGGTGTGGCGGGGGCAAGGTGGGAGGTGGACAGAGAGATGACGAGGAGGAAGGAGAAGATGGTCGCACCCGTCAGCCAATCAGCCCTGGGCTCCTCCAAGATAGGGTGCAGTGGATGGCGCCACCTGAGAAAACAAAAACACCCTCTTAAGGATTTGGACAGAATGATACAATACAATCATGTGTCAATCAGGTTTACAAACCAACAAAATTTACAGAATCTCAAGGGGTAAACACTGCAAGCCCGAGGCAATAAGACTTTACTGGGATGCCTGGGAAAGGCTTGAGAAGTATCAGCTTTGAACAAATGTATGATAAACTGATCACAGAACTAAGGATAATGAGCTCGCACATACGATACAGTTCTTTGAGACTGATCATCTAATGTGGACTTTTCCAACGGCAGAATCTGGATTAAATTATTTACAACTGAACAGACAGGTGCACCAATCATTGTCACCACTTGGTGACTTCATTCGTCATCTTTTCAGATGAAATGAAAAAATAACGAATACATCAACTTAAGTCATGCATAGTTTTGTGCAAAGGACAAACTTTTTTTTTTTTTTTTTAATGCAACTGAGAAATACAGACTTGTGTGCAACAGTTAGAGTGAAGGATGGTGCATTTCAACAGAAAGCCTGCCTAAGTGCATGTTTGTACCTGCTATCTTGAAATGTATGTGTAAGTGCGGGAAGGAGACCGTCCCTCTGACTGGCCATTGGTTGAGACGTTCAAGAAGTCCCAGATCAGAATGGTGTCGTCATGAGAACTGCTGATGATCTGGAACTCATCGAACTGGAGACGGAAAACACGGCCAGAGTGTTCCTACAAACACAACAGTACAAAATTGTGTTATACTACATGCAGATACTTTTATCAACATAATCTATATCCGGAAAAGTCATTGCAATCACCACTCTCGTCCATTTATTTTCTTTGTTTGGGTTCTAAAGCTATTCAGTGTTTTAATCCATGAACCTGCACTTTGACGTGGAACTGACAGTTTACAATTTCAAATCTGACATAGCATTACCGTATCTTGTCTTAACAATTTCACTGCAAAAAATGAGTTGCGTTAGATACACACAGGAACTCAGAAAAGTGCTTCAAATCTTGGCTTATTTAGTTGAATATTAAAAGTAATAATATAAAATTTAATACTTATACTGGTTGTAACAACCAAACCTGCAACTATAAAGATCAACACAGATGAAACATTTGGACCAAAGTGAACATTACAAGTATAACCAGTGGTGCCAGGCACAAAAAACCCCGCCCCTCACATGTATTGTAGCTTATTTTGGCATTGATCCAGCCAATGTCATCATGTCTATGCATGTGCTGATGTCAGCATAGAGAAATTTTGGCCATTATAAGTAAATGGGGAAAAAAAAAAAAAAGTAATATAATGGCATCTATTCTGGGTCACTCCGGGTCTGAATTCAACCAATAGTTTTGCTGCTGAAGTGTTAAAGAAACACACTGAACCAAATGAATACCCCTTGCCTCCCCTTCAGGAAGTGGGGTAATAACTCAGAGAGTAGCTTGTAAGTCTCAGCTTTATAAAACACAAAAAATGCTTCATTATATCAACTCTTTAGCTGACCTTTTGTGTGCATTTTCACATTAACTACATGACCTAAATGAATGAATTCTTACCACTAGAGTGCGCAGACATAGTGTGCTGGCAGGGGCTCTGGGGTCCAGGGCTGCCTGCAGGTCCCACACTTTGATCTTACTGTGAAACGAAACAGGCAATGTAAATAACAAAACATATCTCTGTGACCAGAGCTGCATTTACAACACTTACCCATCATATGCACCACTGACGATCCTCTTGTTGTCGAAGCGAATGCAGCGCACCAGCTCCTCATGACCTTCCAACACCCGCAAACATGCCCCACACTCTATGTCCCATAACCTGCGGGAAGAGAAGTCCTCATGAACAAATGCGGCAAAATACACAAAATACTCCCTTTATACAGTGTTCTAGTACTATGTCAAGTAGAGACACTTAATAGTATAGTGAGTGAGTTTTATGTGGCCAAACAGCCAAGCTCACTGACCACATTTCAATTATGAGTGAATCAGCAAATGAAGTTTAGGTTGTGTTCACATAACAAAAAAAAAGGTTTGCATGAAATTATTCTAATATTGTGCATTTACATGCAAACATTAAATGAAATATAAACCATAAACCTATTCAATACAGGTACTGCCTGGATGACAAAGCTGGACTGCACAATAGAGTTCATGGTGGAAATATTTTTATGCTCACATACCGGATTGTGTTGTCAGATGATCCGCTGACCACTAGACGATCCCGATACTGTAGACAGGCAATTCCTCGCTTATGACCATTTAGAGTGCGCACAAACTCACAAGTGCTGGTGCTCCATACCTACAGGGGGCAAATTAAAAAGAGAGAAGTTAGAATTCATCAGCCTGGGGCAGTCCCAAAAAAAAAACAAAACAAACAAAAAAAAAAAACACCACCACACCGGCATCTCAGATTTCTCCTCATGCTCACCATCCTCTTTAAATTTTAAATATAAATATTATAAAGAAATTTTAGTATAACCCCTCCCCCAAAAAATATATATATATTTTTTACATGAGAATAAAACCCACACTCATCACACAACACAGATTAAAACCCTAGTGTCTAAGATGTCATGAGCTACAAACCTCATTTGTGGATATTCCTACCTTGATGGTGCGGTCCCCTGAGGCAGACACAATGTATTTGTCGTCAAAGTCGACCACATTTACTGCAGCTCGATGTCCTACCAGGACACGGCGTAGACTGATGTCTGTAGGAGAAGCCATGTCCCATACTGCAATAGAACGATCCTTTGAACAGGTAACCATCAGGCCATTGGCGAAACGCAGGTGAAGCACTGCCTCATTGTGGTGGATCAGTGTGTTCAGTACCTCACCCGTCGTCACCTCCCATACCCTGTAGAGGAAAAGAAGCAGCAGCGGAGGAGAAAACAGAAGTAGGAGAGATGAGGGCAAAGGTGGCAAGAAGGAGGAAAGTAAAGGTTGAAGTGGAAAAGCAAAAAAAACAACATTTGACAGTAGTTGGGGTATGAGACAGAAAGAGAGGAAATTACAACGGAGTGAGAAAAGTGGAAAAGATAGCAGGAAGGGGTGAGCAGGAAAGGAATGAGAAAGGGGCCATGAAGTTTTGTCAAAATGAAAGACATTTGAAGATGCCGAGTGGAAAAGAAATGTAATGGGGAGCACAGGAAAAAGGAAAACAATGGAGACATGAGAGAATTTTGTTTATTAGTTTTACAACAGACAGTGTGACACATGGGAGTCACAGTGTAGAACATGGTACTAAGCGGCACCACTGGGCATTGAAGAGTCAAGTGCAGAACACACTGGAAAAGCTTACACCAAACCAACAAACAAAGTGCATGTCAAGTCGTTTCTAAGGAAGTGAAGTCACATTTTCCTTGGATACTGCCCAATGAGTACGGCTGAAGTGTGAAGTAATAAGAGAATTAATGTTGAGCTTCTGTGTGCAGTAGCCAAGCAAGTGTCAACACACAGACATAAGCCAGACCTTTAAATTTTGGCTTTTAAACAAACACAACTATCTCTTGTAGTGATAGTAAATCTAGCTAACTATGAAATAATAAACTTCAGTATTTTCTTTTTCCATGTGATATAAAAAAAGCACATATATTGCCAAGCTGTGAGAAGCTGCTGTACATTGAAGTGAGAAGTAAAAAAAATATGCAGCAGTAGATACTGCTGATATTAATTTTCAGATTGTCAGACTTCACTTATAACTGCAGACTCTCCAGACAAAGAGCTTGTGCTGCTTGAAAGTATGATTCTAGAATTTTCTGCACAAAATATTAAACAAGTAAACAAAGACAAAATGGTGTAAGAGCTCTAAATGGGATGGCTTAAAAAGTGTGAAAGTGCTATGAACCATTCAAGACTTAAAATGTGATTGCTATGCAATTTGTCATTTAATGATCCATGTGTTGACCTCCTCTCTATCGTCAGGGTTTGCACTGTGTACATAGAATGTACATAGAGAATGGTTAATTAGTTAACAGTATTTACACTACTACAATATTACAGCATTTCTCAGTGTTCTTTTTAATGTTGCAGATAGCTTTTGAGTCCTAATTCAAACTGTGCATCATCTGCAACCAGATGACTTTCATACCTGACAGTTGAGTCAGATGACCCGGTGACGATGACCCTCTCATCATACTGCAGACATAACACTGAACCTGTGTGACCGGTCAGTATCTTCAGACACTCCAGAGACTGTTTATCCCAAATCTAAGACATAAAGATTATGAGAAAAGAAAGAGGAAAAACTCAGTGGTTTTGGAAAGGTTGCAGATTTGGGTCATGATAAGAATGGCCTGTTCTCACAGCAGTTTTCATGCCCCATTTCCCTACTGCTGTGCTGAGCTCTCTTTGTGAATGTAGAAGCTATTCAACTCTTCCCTTAGTAAGCGTCAGCCTACTCCAGAACAATAAGATGACAAATCCGCTCTTCTGCTCACTCTCCCCTCTCCTCCTCTTCTCTCAGGTCAGACACATAAGTGGAACACACAATGGGCCTGAAGCTGAGCTCTTTTATCCCATAATTCACTTGTGTTCTGTCTCAGTGTCTGCTGGTTTAGCCTAGCGCCACAGACAATAAGATGATAAACCACACTGAGCCCAGGGGAAAAAAAAAAAAAAAAAATTCAATTCATAAATACAAAAAACAGAGGTAGGGGGAAATATACCCACACAGTCAGTGCAACTTTTTCACAGCGAACACTTGTAGCTGTCCAGTGATGCTGCTGAAGCACATCAATGGGATAAAATGCAATTACATGTCATTTTGAACCAGTTACATCAGACTAGTACATGCCAACAGTATGCTTTCACTTCCTCAATATACTGTCAGACATGAATTAAGACACTCTTAAATTGCAAGGGTTTATTGTGTATGCCAAACATTTTGTAAATGTTACATATGTAACATATGGTATCATCATGTCATCTTATTGGACTGCTAAGAGCTATTATTTCAGGCAGTCAGGATCCCCTACACACCTGTGGTACAGAGCTTTGTCCAAGAAATGGTACAAAACAGTCAATCAACTGCACAGCAGCAAACGTAACTAAGCAGGAAAAGCCATCACTCATACAGTAGCTCAACTGTATAATCATACCTTGATGGAATTGTCTCTAAGGCCACTGATGATTTTGTCATCGTCGTACTGGAGACAGTAAACTCCTTTACTATTTTCTGAGCGACACTGAATCCTCTGCAAATTGTGTCTGCCACACCGCCAATTAGCCTCAATTGTCTGTAATTAAGAAGAAGAAACTGTGAGAAAGACAAATAAAGACGCAGAAACAGAGGTCTGTAATAACAGATTAATATACAGTTTATTAGACGAGACAGAAACAAATATAATGAATGAATTATTATCTTTATACTATAGAGATTGGAATAAACTAAAACAATGACTTAAATTAAATAATAATTAGTTATACCCAGTTAAAAAGGTGGTCAAACAAGGTCAATTAAAATCAAACTTTTCTCCACTTTTTCCCCACCAACAAAAGGGTTATCACACAGACACATGACTGTGGAGTCTTGAGACTGTTGCATACCTTTTTTATATTTCCTATTAAATGAATAAATAAAGTAGCCAAAATATGTGGTTCCTTTGAGATACCAACTCTGCAGATGTCGTAATATTATTATTATTATTATTTCAAGTTCTAAATAGCTAGAATGTATACCATTTCTTACCTCTATGTCTTGGATGATCTTGGGATAAAGGGAGTGATAGTACGAGTTGGGTGGGACTTCTGACGTGCGGTTCTTGAACAGATATTTCTCCCTGAGGGATGAAAAATAAGAATGACAGATGCTTTGTGTCTGCTGAGATTCATTTTCAAGTCCAAAACCTCATATGACCTGGTTTTCTTATTGCCCCGAGTGTTTTCCTTATCCTCATTTACATGCTTAAACTAAAAGGTTATCACACACACACACAAAGACATGTTCAAGAAGTACTCGAGTAATGTCTATTTTTATCTTTTGTCTATTTTTTAAATTTACAATTTTATCCATCTGATGATGAAGCTACTTTGTTAAAACCCCTGTCAATGTTCAAGTCCATTCTCACCACTGGTGTCTCTCAGACAGGCCTTTCCAGAGTGGATCAGTGCGGACCATTCGTTCAATGAGCTTCTTCCACAGCATACCCTCGGAGATGACCCTCTGCCACTCCTTACACACCAGCTCTGCCGAGCACAGCGAGCGTGCATCCAGAAATGACAGGATGTTCTCCGCTATGTGATCCAAGCCTTGTGCTAGAAGTCGGCAAAGAGAAAGAGGAGTGGGGATTTGGTGCAAAAATAAATAGGATTTCATCTGGTTTATTTCTTTGTGCCTAAGGCTCAGTATGTTTAATATTTATTTTTAAAACAAAAATATACAGAAATTTATGGTTGTGGTTATGAAGTATGGAATCTGTTTTACAAATCCAATAATTAAGACATCTTGGTGAAATTTTAGCAATAGCATTTGTAGCTCAAATTACTTTTTATGTGCAACTCCTTTACAGTAAATGACAAATCTTTAGCACAACACAATATTTGCAACAAGTTCAATGACAAAATCATTTTGAAGTGATTAAAAAACTGTAAATTAAAAAAACCCAAAAAACTGTAAATTAAAAAACCAAAAAAACTCAATTTCATATGTACAGCATCTTTTCTGAGGTTCACAATGGTTTTTAATAAACATATTTCCATGTGCACTTGTACCTGGCAGTGCAGTGATAAAGTCCCTCTGCAGCATGGGTTTGAGGTAGGAGTTGATGTGGCCATGCTGGTAGTGGCACATACGGGAGATCAGATGTTCTACAAACTCCACCTGGTCGGCCTCCGACCACTGGTCAAACAGGGCAATGCAGTGTTCCTTCTCCTTCTCATAGTTCCCCTCTGACGGACGCTTGCGGGACCCCACAACAGGACCATTACTAAGCTGTAAGAAGTGGGGACACAAATTTATTAAATGTGCCAAATCTCTGTTAGATTGAGAGTATTTCAAGAGATTTAGATGAAGCACTCCAACTGGAACACTTTTTCTCCACCTTTCATGGTATTCACATATGGAAATTCATCGAAGTCCATCAAATTTTCCTAAGCAATTTCTTTATATTTCTATATAAAAAAGGAAAAAGGAGATGGCAGCTTCACCCTTGGGGCTGGTAAATAGATCTGAAATTTGCTGAATCAGTGTAGTAAATTCATGAAAATGGAACTTCTAGTCATATATAATCACTCCAATGGCATGAAAACAAAATGCATTCAATAACTTTCCACTGTTGAAATAAAAGTGCTCAATTAAAATGAAGTTGGAAACCATCTGTTACTGCATTGGACTGACAGTTTCTGTCCTCGACCAATAGATCATACATTTTATAGCATGTATGCATGCAGTTGATATGTAAAAAATTATTTTAAACAAATGCCACATCATGTCTCATTATCAATGTAACCTTTTTACTCCTTATTGCTAATTCTATGCAAAGCTAAGAGATTTAACTATAACATTTTTATGTTATGTCTTCATCATTAAATAACATGAAGATCACAATTTTTCAACAAACTATGGGAACAAAACCAAAAACACACATGCTATCTACCAACACAAAATAAACAGGAACTCACCTTGAGTACTGTGTTCTTCTTTGGCGACAGATCGTCCACGAGGTTTTGTGACTCCATCCCTGATGTGGTCTGTTAAATAAATAAATAGAAAAATAAAAGACAAAACAAAGAACAGGTTTGGGTTAGTGTTTTACTCTCAAAGACTCTGTGTTACAGGCACTGAGAGTCAGAGCAGCAGCTAAGATAGCACCGGACACAAGAGTGCCACAAACACAGCCAAGAAAGGATTGTCATCATGGCTTCTGAGGCGTGCACGCACAAACACCCGTGCATACACACAGATGTGATGTTTTGTTGTTTTTTTTTTCTCTTTTTCATTTTTTTTTTAAAGGAGCACTGCAACAAAAGGAATCTATCTGCTTGCTTGTCTGTGAAAGAGTCTGGACAGGAAATCTTGGATATGTCACTGGCAGCAGCACAGGCATGACTGTAATGAAACTAAATCAGATCCTTGTCCTTAGTACATGTACTGAAGATAGAAAACTGTAAAGTAACCGGATCCCATTTATGTCTATTATGACTTATGTGTTACAGTTATGGTTCTGTTATTAGTACACTGTCAACAAGCGAGATCGACTTGAATCAGTTTAAGAATAGGGTTACGACATAAATTGCTTATTGACAATGAGAAAGCATACCAGCCCTAAATTACAGGACGCCAATGAAATCATTCTACTGGCAAATAGCAGGTTCTCTGTAGTATATTTACTTAAGCAATGGATACTGAGGCAGTATCATCGTCATAATATTATCATTACATACATACATACTTTTAATTGAATTGCAAATGAACAAACATTTCTTTATTAAAAAACCAACAATCTTTATATTTTTACTCTAATCTGAATTTCCTTTGCATCACACAATACATAAAAGACAAAAACAACAAACAAAAACATTGACTATTTGTGACAAAACTATTTGTAACACACACCAAAAAATGTCATACCCATCATTACTAGAGCAATGATCAGTTGAGTTTTGGCATCTAGTGTTTTCTAACAATTCAGATTTCAAGTTTACAAATATGGTTAAGTGACCAATTTGGGACATTACGCATTTAGAGCCTTTACCTGGAAAAGGTGAACATTGTTGCAAGGACAAGTCTTTGAAATGGCAGAGTAGGCGAAAAGGCTAGAATACAGTTATCACATACTGTAATAAGCCATCTGTTAATGCTTCTCCAGAGACCGAAGTGATGCCACTGGCAGTTTCTACATGGACCCTCTGCTAAAAGATAGGCTACTTAAGTAATAAAGAAATATTTTTCTATATGAAAGTCAGTGTCCCTTTATGTGTGTAGCTCGGATTAAGAATTGTTCCTGTCCTTGTTATCCGGCTAACATGGCAATGCTTCTTCATGTCGAGACTGAGCAAAATTAACAGAGAAGATATCAGCGGTTGCCTCTAACACAACCATACAAACAAAAACGGTCAGATACCAAGCCTGAAGCAGACGGGACAAGAAGCCAGAATGGGCTTGCTGGTGCTGATGATCATGCAGAGCAGAAAAAGAAAAGGAAGGAGAGATAAAAACAGACAGTTTGGATTTAGCCAGGCAGGCAGGCATGCAAGCATGTAGCCTCTCAGAGCTTGAAGGACCCCCCCCCACCTCAGCCCTCACACCTCCAGGTAGAAGAGGAGAAAAGGTTACTCCTCAATCCAAGTTATTCTCTGGCACCCCTTGTTTCATGACCACCAGAATACATTGTGTTGTCTACAATTCAAACAAGTCTAATCAAGAGTCTCTAATTTATTTAACAGAAAAGATCACACAACTTTGTATTCAAACTATGACTTACACTGATTAGGATAATAATTACAATAACTCTGTTCTATACTGTGTGAGTCTGAGGACAGGCCAGAGAAGAATCTGAGAGCAGTATGCTTCCAACAGGGAAGAAAGGACAACGGAAGGTGAGGCGGTAGGAGGTTGAGGGGGTGAGTGGGTGCTGTCCGCACCAAGGTGGCATGAGGAGTTTTGTGGAGTGGGCGAAGTAAAGTGAAGGGTGAGAATATGGCAAGGGTGGAAGGGAGGGAGAGGAGGAGGAGCAGCAGAATTAAGAGGAGAGAGGCAGAACCTGGTTGTGAGCCCGGGTGGAGGGGATGCTCTGCAGGCACCTGAGTGCACACAAACTCTCAGCCACCGAGGAGCAGCCCAGCCAGAGAGAGCGAGGCACAGAGCACTGTGTGAAAGAGAGAGAGGAAGGGAGGAAGGGAGGAGGAGAACGAAGTGGACAGGGTGAGGGAGGAAGAGAAAGGGAAGAGCGAAAGACCAGAGATGGGAGGTAAAGGAAAAGAGGAGGGGAGGTGATGAGGGAAATTTAGAGGAAACCAAAGGAAGGGAATGCATGGATGGATCAATGAATGGACAGATGGATGAAGTGGTGAGAAGAAAGAGAAGCAGGACAGGTAGTAGTGTGAAGAAGTTTTCAGAACATGAAAGAAATAATGGATAAATAAACAAAATTTAGTTTGAAATTGAGAGGGGGTGGGAGTGTAACCATCAAAAGTGAGTAGAGAAGAAAAGGGAAGGAGGTGGGGGGGATAGTGAGGGGAAAAACCAGTATTAGAGCTACACACACATTGGCACAGTGAGCGCAAGAACACACACTCGTTCACACACGAGATACAGACTGATAAACATACACACAGAAGCATTATTAGACATGAACTGGGTGGGGATAGGTAGAGGAGAGGGAGGGGCAATGGGATTTGGTGTCAATTATTCTGGTTTTCACAGATACCCCACCCACTGTTCTGCCATCCCCACTCTCATGAGTGGTTAGTGAATAACACTGGAACATAAAATAAAAATCAAAGACACAAATATGACCCAGACAAATTTAAATTTTTTTCAGAAGGCCTGTAACAGTTTGTTTCTGTAAGCCTGCACAAACATTAGCCTAATAAAGAAAGAAAGAAATAATCCCCCCCAATGTTTTACTTTGTAGAATCATTTTCAGCACAAGATATACGACTCAGTCTATCATATATATGTGAAAACACAAAAAACAATGATGTAAGAAATGCCAACTTTTATACTTACTTTACACTTTTAGTGGCTGTGAAAGATGCTTTGATTTTGTCATTTCTGGTGTTTTAGTTCTATCAAAGTTTTAAGAGGTAAATGGAAATTTAGTAGAGATGCAATAAATAAGTTATAAAAATGATGTTATTTACCAACACCCTCAACACTCGATATTGACAATATATAAGCATAAAGTGTGATGGGACCTTGTATCCTCGGGGATCTACGAGGCCAAATAGGTATACCAACCACGTATGTAAACTAGAAAACTCTTTGCCATAACAATTTATTTGTTTCTTGGAGAAATTAAGTGCTGAGCAGTATTTTATCTCGAACTGCTGTGTAAGCGTCATCCCAAATGAATACAGCATGTAACTATGTCAGTGTATGAGTATTTTGTCTAACAAATATAATTACTAAGCTAGTTGACGTCTTGTCCACGATCACTTTGACCCGTGTAATGATGTTAGCAAGCTAACGTTAGCCATTCTGACTAGCCAGTTAGCTTTTTGAGACAGCGAATCGTTTAACAAGGACAGTAAATTGACTGTTGTCCAAAAACATGAAGAATGGCTACATTAAAGTGTGACAGTTGTTAGTTCCGATTAATAGATGAGCTACTTTCATCTACCAATCAACTGTTTTGGAAAATAAATCGCTGTCCAGTATACGTAGCACTTTAGCATGCTAGCTATTAGGCTAATTGCTACCTTGCTAATCGTGGTTGTACTACACGAATGAAAAAGCAACACTTCCTTCTACGCACTTTAAAAATATAAACAGACGAGGAGCACACTATTGGGATTTTAAATATATTTCTTATGTTGAAAACGCCAGTGACGTGTTCCAGACATGTATGATAATGTACTTTGCCTCAATATAAATTAAGTAAAATAACATATCCGTAAATTTACGAGGTTCATTGCCTTCTAGTCCATGTTAGCTAGGCAGCTAAGTATCAGACAGGGCCCAGTTAAAGTGGCGCAGCGTCACCGCAGTGAGCGCTACCCCGAGAATCC
>JAPTGW010000002.1:23911092-23921432 GCA_029814545.1 Apogonichthyoides opercularis
CTCGTCACGAAAACCTTCATGAGTTTTCCTACTGTGTGCATCCCACTTCCACAGTAAAAACGCAGTGAACTTCGTTTGGAAAGAAATGAGACCACTTCCACCTCAACTTTAACCTTTATTAAAGGCTACATACACCCGGAAGAAGGAGGTGACGCTTTCACTGCACTGCGCCTGCGTGTTGTTGCTGCCTTTTTAAATAGCGTTCATAATCAGAACCATCAGTGTTATAATCCTATATCCTTATTTAATAGGTGGGTCTTGATTTGATTTCACATTCCTATACGGGTCAGGTTTAACTGACTGTGAAAGACCAAATAAAAACATCATATTATCTCCATTTTTTGTCATTCTTATTATGTTTTATAATTTATTATTCAATTTTTTGTTAATTAATTTTGTATTGGAATCACTTGGTTATCATAAGGTGTATTGCAGTGTTTATATAACTTTATATATGCACTTATTCTCAAGGTATCTTCATCCAAGTATGGGCATGGCCACATTTCTCCTCTTTTTTTCTTTTGTCGTAGAATAGTGTAAGACAGAAAGCAGAAGAACAGAGAATTGTACAGAGGTTTTAAGTTTAAAAAAATTGCTAGATAAAAAACGCGTGCAGTGAATAAGTTCATCATTTGATAATCGATTTGTTAATAACGTGAAAAATGTGGATTTTACACATTTTAGAAATATAAGTATGATGGTTAGTATGGAAGCTTCCATAGGTTAGTGTTAAATAAATTATTAAATTATTTTCACAGTGGTTTATGTCCACCTGACGTCACTGTCCACTCCTCGTTAGCTAGCTTCATTTTTCCAGCTCGGCTCAGTGAGCTCAGCTGCCACTCCGCTGTGAGCCGCCGTCGCTGCTGTAAATGGTAAAACCAACACTGTGGAAAGCAACGGAGGGCGGAATAGGGAGCAGCCCCTAGTGGAGGAGCTACTCAGGCTTTAAAACCCAACATTACACCAAGCGAAAGGTGAGACTTTCGCTGTTTTCTTCCTTTATTTTTGCGTATTCGTGTTGTAGTCTTAGCGGCTAACGTTCTCCTCAGCAGTTAGCTTGTCTTCAGTAAGCTACAAGTCCTATCATGTTGTCAGTGTGGTTGACTGAATAGCATTTACAACTCGACATGCAGGATCAAACCAGCTCGATCTGATTACTCATATGTCAGCAATGCCAGGACTTAAGTCGGTATTTTAACTGCAACCTGCAAACTATTTTCCCATAATCCATTTGGTAAAGTCTGGTAGAACAGTGTTGAAAACAAAACACGGGCTTCTGTGTGAGACTATATGTCAAGTATGCCTGAAATCCTTAAAAGGAAAACAACATGAACTGGGCTTAATGTGGGTGTTTTCAAACAGTAATGAGAAGTACTCAAAACAGATATTCTTATTAAGTTATGTATTAGTTAAAATATGATGCGTCTTTACATCTATTATGCAAAAAGCAGCATTACATTCTCTGGGATAACAGTATTTCTGGTTAAGTATTCAAAACCAAATTTTGTAGTCTTACTTTCTTTTTTAAGTAATTGATTTTTATTTCAGAAATTGCCTACCTCATAAATTCTGTATGCAACAAAAAATACCAGCATCTTGATCCTGGGTTTTCCTTTTGATATAGACTCAGAACTAGAGATTTGACTTGACAAAATATTTTGACATTACCTAATGACATAGTGTAACTATAGTGAGTTACTGTAGGGTAAGACCTGAAATAAATAGAATAGAGTAGAATAGAATATATTTATTTATCATTCTAACATGTACGGTGATATTAAAATGCCATCTAGTAAAAACTATAAAGTATCATGAAAAAAGCAAAACAAATAAATATGATTAAACAGTTAAAATAAGTATGAAAGGATAAGCACAAATGTACACATAACCACACATACCTATTATATTGCATCATCCCAATATTGCACCTAAGATTATGTTATAGGAGTGGTTGTTATTGAGTATTGTTTGATCCAAACCTTGATTTAAAATAAATAAATAAATAAATACTTGTATTTCAGTGTTTGCCCCCAACAAAGAAAGGGTCAGAGATGCAAATTGTGGAAGATTTATTACATTTCGGAATAATGATGCTACAATCCGAAACACAAAATATTTCTTTGAGCTCCTGTCAAAGTTTGAAAAAGTCTTTGAATTGGTTTAATCTTGTTCATTTATACAGTCACAAACCTTCTTTTTTAAATTTTGTTGTCAAACACAACTCTGTCTCATCCCCTTGTAATAAATTATTCTACATAAACAAATAAAAGCAACTTGTCATTACATAACCTCATCTCTAGCTAACAAATACCAACGCAATTATGCATCGTCATCCTACACAGTCATCATATGGACCAAAAATATCTTCAGTGGATTATAAAGCTGTGACAACATACTCACACCTGTCGTCCTTAAACTCTGTCGATATCTTATATAAAACCTGTGTATGACATAAAACTGAAGTGAACCAATCATAGTGACAGCTTGTTTATTAACTGTGTCATTTCTGCACACAGAACAAATAACAAAGTCGCTGTTGTCGACCCGACCACAGTACGCTTGGAGGTAATCGAGGAACCTGCAGAGCTTGTCTGAGCCTGCCAGCAGCAGACGTGTACTGTAAAATGGCTCTATTAACCCTGCATAGGCTCCCATCCATCTCTGCTCCAGTGAGTTCACTCAACCCGCAATTTGTATATGCAGCCTTCACCTATGAAAATATAATAGCTTGCTCTGTCTATGAAAAGGGAATAATTTAGGCCTAAAAAAAACTGTTCATGGTGTTCCTTTGTGTAGACTAGATGTCCACTTCTTTTACTGATATTATCTCTACATTTGCCTAATGTGACATAGCTGCTTGTTTTTCAGTTTCCCAGGGATTTGTTTGTACAAACATGCCACAGCTTTAGTGGTTATCAAAGTTAATCTCCCATTTACATGCATTAACGTTGACTGTATTGCATAATTTGTCTGAAACATCACTGCCACTGTTTAACACATTCAGTACATCACTTATCATTGTGTCATATGCCTCTGTCTCTGACTTTTTCTCTTCTCATTTCGTCATTCATTAAGATGATTTAACGCTATGTTTAAAACACTGCCCCTCAAAAAACCCATGGGGTGTATCATTTCGGCATCACCACAAATGACCTGATTGTGGGTCTAAAACAATTATTTTGCCTATTCTGCCACTTTATCTAATCACTCTGCTATCTTAACTTGTGTTTTCTGCTTTTTTTTTCTTTTTCAAACCATCATCGTTCCTTTTCCTGGCCCCTGCCCACTTCTCCTCTTTAATTTTTTTCCCTTGACTCTGTCTGGACTTGTCAGTTGCGTAACAGGTAATGTTACTGTCTCAAGTGTCTTTCTCTTCAAACCCTTGTTACTACAGCTACTTCTGTCTCTCTGCTCTGCTCACTTGCTTTCTTCCTCCTCTCCTTGCACTGTATTTCTCTTTTCTTTAAGTTCACTGCTTCTCTTTGCTTTATCCCCCTCCCTGTTTCCTTCCCTTTGCACACATATCACTCATATAAGTCTTCCACTTCTTATCCGTATTGCAGCACATTTCACTCAAGTGAATACTGAACACTTTTTAGATCATTTGTTTCTGCACTTCCCCAAACACATCACACACTGCCTCTAATGCTCGCATCTCATAAAGTGATTTTTTTTTTCATCATATTTGTCCTCACAGATGCATTAGAAACAGTGTCACTCTGTAAGAATGCATAAGAGGTTCATTCAGCTTTGATGCGTCAGAAAATCCTTCAGAGAGCGTTGTGACGTAGCGCAGCAGCACTGCTGACTGTTTATACACCAAAACAAAATCACAAACATCACAGAGGCTCATTGTCTCCTTGATAAGGCTTTTTTGTTCTTTTTTCAGGATGAAAGCTTCCAAAAAAGAGGGCGACTTCAGAAAAGGTACACCTCTTTGAGCTGTCACATTGTTAACAATCCTAACAAAATTATTACAAGATACTTTGATCACAGCAGCATCAACTTCAACTTTTTGTCTGTTTGAGTGTAGGGAGAGCTTCGCCCTCGTAAAGGGGGCGGTCCTTCTACTGGAAGACGGCCAGAGGGAGGGCCTTGATGAGGAGTCTCCTCCACCGACATCTCCCCTGAAGCAGAGTGAGAATGCGTCAGACGCACGACACAAACAGCTTCATGCTATGATCGAACAGCTCAGACCAGAGGACACCATCAAGCTGGTGAGCTCTCAGAAGACACGTGTTGGAAATGAATCACATGAGACTTGAGAAATATCATTTGAAAAAAGTACATCTTTTTCATCAAATCTTAATTTAGGATCAAAAGATGTTGAGTTAAATCACATATTGAACAAGAAGTGAGGAATTCTTTACTTCTTTGTACAAAGTCCCTTAGAATTAGGTGTACCACTTATCAAGTCAGTGCACAGCTGGAATTTGACATGACACCTCAGGGAGACATGAATATTCTATAAGCAACGTAGAACAATGTGATCCATCGCGTTACTTGTAGAAGTACGTGGAGCTTGGTTTAAAAAAGGTTGAGAAACCCTGGCGTGGACTGAAGGCCGAGGGTTTTCAAGTGTGGGCATGTTATGCTATAGGGATTTTGTTATTTTAATACCGCAACATGCTTTTTCAGTTTTATATTCAACCAAAACCACTTCTCTCCTGGCATTGTTTTTCAAAACTAGCCGAGCACTGGCAGAGCTTCCTGTGCTGCCACAGAACTAGCCAACCAACTAGATAATTTCTACACCTATTTTAGAACAATAGTAAAATCCATCTGATTGGTGAGAGGTTCTCATGTGAGTCAGTGTACAAAATTTCTCTTATTCATCATGCTTCAGGTCATGTGCAAAGTATTCAATTGTTCATGTCCATATTGCAATGAAGTTACAAATTACTGATCAGCCCTGTTTCCTGCCATTGCAATGACTGGCTGATGTGTGGCTCGGTTCCAGTACGTTTGTTTTCACCTTATATTTTTCAGTGCACCCATAGACAGCTATCAGACAGTTTGATTTTGACTTTACTTCACCTTTAATAATACTATCATCTTCTCAGGTGACTATTACTGTTACTTTATGCTAATGTTTGTTCTGTTGAGTAACTAAACCTGAGGAAAAACAAACATGGACATCATGATATTCTTTACCTTAAGGATGAAATAATTGGACATTTGTCAGTATGAAGAAAATTAAATTCAAATGTGAGTGTATGCTATTGGCTACTGCTTGTATATCTGCTTGAATATTGATGAAAACACATTACTCATTGCTAAATACACTGTTTGCTTTGGAAATGGATATTGGAAATATGAAATATCCAAGTATTGGAGGTAAATGACTGCATGTGTAATAGAGACAACACAGGTTTGGTCCTTTAAGTGGACTGTAGCCAATAGCTGGGTTACTCTATAAACATAAACTGACTTCCCTGATTTGATTTTCCTGTGAAGGCCAAGGAAAATATAGTGCAGGGGATATTTTGTGTAATCATCTACATTTATCAGAGGTCATGTTCCTCACTTTTACTTTGTTTCTCTGTCCGTATGGCCTTGTAAACTGTCTTGCAGGCGGTGCAGTTGGAGTCTGTCAACCCCATCAGAGTCAGGTATCTGATCGTTGTCTCAACACTCGGAAACAAACAAGAAAGCATTCTACTTGGCATGGATTTCCCCAACTCAGACAGGTGTGTAACCAGTATCGCTGTGTCACGTGAGCTTCACTTTCCAGTCATTTAATCATTTCTGCTTAATCTTTGACCAAACAAAGGCCATTCAGCCGATTTCCTCCTTGGTTTTTTTGTAGTGATCTGTGCACCATCGGCCTGGTTATGCCCATATGGAGCGACACACAGGTGTATTTGGATGGAGACGGGTAAGAAACA
The DNA here is from genome assembly GCA_029814545.1 of Apogonichthyoides opercularis. Lineage (NCBI taxonomy): Eukaryota > Metazoa > Chordata > Actinopteri > Kurtiformes > Apogonidae > Apogonichthyoides > Apogonichthyoides opercularis. The sequence goes on from JAPTGW010000002.1 coordinate 23,916,984, forward strand.
TTGGAAAAGAAACGGAGGATTAAATTAAAAGTGTTAAATCACAAGTGAGGACTTTGTGAGGCTGCAGCACAGACGGTACAGCCTAATGTCTGGGATTCTGGCCAGAGATAATATGAATGAGTAATGACTCTATTTATGGAGTTGAATCATTCTCCATAAATTACAACTGGTCCTATCACTAACTCAAGTCCTTACACAAGCATGTAGATCATGTGTCTTTGCAGTGAAAAGAAAGTAAAGGGGTTAGTGAGAGTTTACTGGTGGCAAGTTGGGGTTAATCTCAGTGTTTGTAGTAAATTGACTCCAGAAGCTTAAATTTACACCTTTGCTAAGTTTGAGTGTTTAGTGTGTGATTGTATGCCATTTTAAACCTCGCAGCGTTAAAACCAAAACGCATGGTTTGCTTTTGACATTAAGTGCTGCAAAGAGGATGTAGAAAAAAAGCATCAGTTTCAGAGTTGGCACTGGGAGTTAAAAACAATAGTGTTGACACAATGAGGTAGGTCTGCTGTTCAGCTAATCTGTTGTCACATGCCGAGTGTCAAACAAGACACTTTTAATGGATTTCTGTGTTATATCAGCATGCTCAACCTCATCAAGCTGCATCACACATCCAACTGCTGATTTTCACTCTGCCTTCAGATGATTTTAACACCAAGCATCAGCTCATTTGCACTGAATAATTGAGTTATTTTTTTACCATCTTAATGTAAATCTTCTTTAAAAAATTATTATTTCTCAGAACTTACTTCCTCATTTCCTCTTTTTCTTCCTCTCTGGCTGTTTTTCTTTCTATTTGACGTATTATTTAACTTGATATTATTATTGTTTTATATCCATAGTGGTTTTAGTGTGACAACAGCAGAAGACAAACGGATCTTTAAGCCTGTTTCCATGCAGACCATGTGGTGAGCACAAACACTCATAATGCTCCTCCTGTGATATTCAGCTTTAGATCCTTAAAAACTTCCAAAGCCTTTTCTCACATCCTCTTGACTTAATGTAGTGATATTGTCTTCTCTCCGGCCTTTACACTGCTGTAAGGTCAGTACTGCAGGTGTTGCATGGCTGCTGTGAGCGGGCAGTGAAGGCAGCAGTGATCCCAGGTAACGGCCTAGAGTGGGCTCAACACTACCACCAGCACATCCAGTCTGACCGCTTCTGCCTCAATGAATGGGAAGCTATGGATGACCTGGAGTCTGTCCGGAGGGACAGTGAAGGACAAAGGTGGGCATATCTTTTACTTTAGTTTCTTCTTACTAATGTTTTTGTGTCGGGTCTCTCATAGATACAGTAAATAGTAGCTAAATGTCAATTGCTCTTGCGTGGGCAGCTCTGAAGACAGAATGTCCAAGGAGAGACTGATCAAAGAACACTTGAGGGACATCATGATGACTGAGGACCTGGACAGCCTTACGTCTAAAATGGTGAGCTAGTTAACTGAAAGGGTTAGTTCAGTTGTATGAGTAACTTATCCATAGTCAAGGTATCTGGTACGCCTCTAGTTGGCAGAAGCAGACAACCCTACTGGCACAGAAACAAAGGAATGTACTGGTGGATGGAGGCAACAACATTATATTTTAACCACATGAAAAATTGGATTTGCTGTGTTTAGTATTTTAATGTTAAATACTTTCACAGCTTTTCACTACTTTGCTGAAGTGTTCACATGCGCACATACTCCTGTGTTCTTTTAGGTAAAGGTTTCTGTCACAGGGGTTTGGTGACTTTGAAGAGAAGTGATATAATGACTCTAGTTCCCCTTCAGAAAGAGCGGTCTGAAAGGAAGGTAGTAAGGAGTAAATATATTCTTAGTATGAGTACATTTAAACTTTCTGCAGGTGGCTAAAATACTTTGCACTGCTGCCTTGCATTACTGTGGAGAGCATTGCTTTGCTTCTCCTCTGGTTCTCTTGTAGGCTCCTCCAAACTGACTGCAGTCTACTGCACTGACTATAGATTCATGCACTATGGACCCAGTCATGTAAGGCTAAGGTCAGCCATTTACTAGACAAAGGGACAAGAAAAAATAAAATGAAAGGAAATAGTCTGAGCATGATGGTTATCTTTACTTTGCTCCTGCAGGTGCACGCTGCCCTGCAGACCAGAATAGGATTCGACATGAGACCCTTTAGAGAGTACATTGACAATGAGATTCTGGTCACGATGGCTCAAATGGACAAACCCTCCAAAATATTTGACTACCTTTACCTGGTGAGTGTTTGCTAATCTGAAAGTTGGTCATTATTAACCGAGTTGCATCACTATGGTGAGATGGTTTAGTCAATAAACTGACGGAAATGTGTTTTCACCAGGGTGCGGTCATGTGACTCTGACTTCCCCTTTGTGGAAGATCTGTTTTCACTATGATAGGGAAGACCAAGTTTTCTGTGTATTTGCTCTGCCTTTAACTGAGTGTGCTTTTCTTCTGTGGTTTCAGGGCTCTGAATGGAACGCAGCTAATATTGAGGAGCTGCAGAAAAACAAGTCAGTGTTTTCACCTGCAGCGTTTTTCTCATGCTCTGTGTATTTTTGCAGCTGCTTAGACTACTTTTCATTGTTTCATGTCATTAGATACACTTTGTGTGTTTTGCTGAGTCACCACTGTGGTGCTTAGCTTGTGTTTGTGTGGTTTTCAGTGTCGGGTACATTCTGAATGTGACCAGAGAGATAGACAACTTTTTCCCCGAGTCGTTCTCATACATGAACATCAGAGTTTATGATGTGGAATCCACTGATCTGCTGTCTCACTGGACCGACACTTTCAACTTTATCAACATGGCAAGGTAACAAAACCTCAACTGCCCATACAAAAGGAATTCCAAAAGGATTCCTGTTTTATAAAGTAGCATTAGAAAAACACACAACTTCCATTCTTGAATCTAAATAAAGATGAAAATTTATACTGGTCTCAGTATTTTCCTACATCAAATATGAAAGGAATCACTTTTGCAAACCTGAATAGTATTATCACCCACCTGTGCTGATCCTCTTTGCCCTTTTAGTGTCTTTCATGTCATTCTTGTCGTTTGTTTGCCACAACAGCTTTGCAAGGTTATCCTATAAATGTTAGAGCCATTCCCTTTCCTTCCTTTATTTTACAACACTCTTGTAAACATTGCTCTCTGAGTGGCACTAAAACAACTACTTGTGTTTCCTTTCTGTCACATCCTGCTGTGTTTCTTGGATATCTGCAGATGGTTGATTGAACTTCTCTTGATTTCTTTGCAGAAAGAGTGGGCAGGCGGTGTTGGTGCACTGTAAAATGGGTGTGTCTCGCTCTGCGTCCACTGTGATCGCCTACACCATGAAGTACTATCGCTGGCCTTTAGATGTAACACTGGCTTACGTCAAGGAACGCCGGTCCATCATCAAACCTAACGAAGGTTTCATGAAGCAGCTCCAGACCTACAGTGGCATCCTCAACGCCAGGTCAGACATGACATTAGGCCGAATACTTTTAGCTTTTTTGCCATTAAAAATACTGTTTAATACTTTAATACTATTTAATATTTATAATTCATCTGTTTTTGGATCTTTTTCTGACCTCCAATTTACATTTAGACACCGTGTGTATGTAGTGTTGGGTTTTGAAACTTACTGCTACCAGTTACACCATTGGTATCTCCTATTCTTAATGGAAATACAGCTTTTCAGTGCCACTAAAATGAAACATACAACAAATTAAGTGAAGGCTACATTGATAGCAGAGAGTTTGAGTTAAGGTTTTATTCACTATGTTTTAAGTGATTTATATTGAACTATATTTTAAAGAGGTTATGTGTAGTGTTAATATTTCAAACTCTCAACAGAAGGTAGAAATCATGTTCCAGAACACATTTAGGACATCTAGCTTTTAGTACTTTTTGACTGTCTTTGACTGTAAAAGTCATTTCTTAGTGGTTTTCATCCCATCTTGTCATTACTTGACACTTTGGTGAAAGGCCTCATGGTTTTCCTCAACATGGAAGAACAGCAGAGTAATACAATACTCCCTCTAGTGGTTGTGTGTGTGTGTGTGTGTGTGTGTATGTATGTATATGTGTATGTGTATGTATATATATATATATATATATAGATAGATAGATAGATAGATAGATAGATAGATAGAGATGCATGTATGTGTGTGTCAGTTCATGTCTACAGTCCAGTTCATTGGTATCTTTGGCAGAACTTTAGAGCTATTTATTCTTAACACTGTTATTATACTTTTATGATTTTTTTTTTGTGTGTGTGTTTGGAACAGAAATACTTCATATAACCGCTTTAAAGTCTAAATATTTCCAGAGGGTCAAAAAATATTTTTCTTAATTTCTTTAATGTTCTCTAATAATGCTGACTGTCATTTTGTGCTGTGGTAATATTTAAAGGGGACCTGTGATGCTACTTTTCGGTCCTTTGTATTTGATTTTTTGCCCTTCCAGAATAGTAGCACACGATTACCGGCAC
>JAPTGW010000002.1:24257212-24274580 GCA_029814545.1 Apogonichthyoides opercularis
GCACTGACATGGAAAAATACAAGAGCTGGCATGTTGTTGGGCACTGCAGTCCCCTAGAGCCTTCAGTTACCTTGTGCAGCATTACGGTATGGTTACTGCAGTACAATTAAATCTCAAGTCGTCTTCATGGCAATATAAGCGGCAATAAAACAGTCACAGCAATGACTGACAACAAAAAACGGTCCACTGTTCAGGCCTAAAATCTAAAATGATGAATCGACTGTGATCATGTTTCATTCTGATAAACTGCCAAACGCTGCTTGATGACATAATCTGTCATATACTGTCATGCCAAGAGTATTTTATCAACTGCTATGTGTAGGCATTGTAACCTAGTCGCAGTATTTCAGAGGCATATCTAAGTGAAAAGATGGTGATATATGATCAAATGGCTGCAGCAGCAGTGGCAGCCTACATCAACTGTAAGCGCTAGATCACAGCATGTTTGGCAGCCAGTGGGAGCAGTCAGATGGAGGGTTAGAACAACCAGACAAACAGTTGGCATGGTTAAATAAAACGCAACTTAAGATTCAGCTCTCCACAAATTTGACAAACAAATGACAGCAACCACACTCTTTTTCTTTTTTTAAAAACCTAATCTGCAAATGGAATAAGCCCTACATGTTTTAACTAATGCAGCCTGGAACATGTGATAAACACCACATGGCTTGGAAAGGCAAAAAAATGTGAGGCATTGGTCAAATAAATCTCCTGATACATAACACCAGAAGGACAGCACTTTTCACTTACAAGAATGTCTTCAGCAGCTGAGGCGAAATGCAGGGAAAGTCCTTATAAATCTGCCAAATGCATTTTGAGTGTGAGTCATTCTCCTTTAGTAATCTCTTACTCACATAGGTGCACGCTTTCATGCGCGCACCCCAAGGCAGTGGATTTCAGGCAGGTCTGGACTGCCCCTTTTGCTACAGAGCCAGTCAGGTGTTTATAGTATTTAATAAATGCATCTATTTTGGTGGAGACAGACATTTGCCCCATCTAACACCAAAACAGAGTAACAAAGCAGTCTCCTACAGCAGGGACCGGATCACCTTAAATTAGAGGCTGCATCACTGGTGCACTGTCGGCTACAAATACCACCGTGTCTGTGTAAATTTCTCACACAGTTCACCTTAACAGTCCCAGTCTCACTACTCTACCTGTCCTGTAATTCACAGCAGCGAACATCATTTTTAAAAATGTTTTCCCCCTGAAGCAGAATTCATTATAAAATTAAAAACTGTTTTATTATTAGTAGTAAAACCATTATAGTTTCACCACAATATACTTTGAAGAAACTTTTTGCAATCATCTGCAGGAGGATGATTCCTACAGGTAGTCACACAATAGTCTGATGGTTCATCTGCACAACAGAGCCTTACCATCACTTGTGGTAATTAACCTGAGTTCACTGAAATCATTTAGGTAATGTGGAACCGCTGTCACGGTGGTGTTTGTTGCCCATCTTTGTTATGTGCAATGCTATTAGATTAGGTGACACACTATCGTATCGACCTTTAATTAGAATTTGCACACCAAATCGTTCGGCCTTTTCAAGTCCTTCACCGCTAAACACAGTGTAATAACAATTGGAGGCAAATAGCGACATTGTAACTAAACAGTTAACTTGATCCAATCACATTAGGATCGTTTTATACGTTAAAGCTGCTGCAAAGTTGCACAAACAAATAACTTTGTCGTCTGGTACCGGGCTGCTTCAGGGGATCGGGCTGGATAAAGGAATTCCGATATTAAATCACAGACAGCAGCAGCCGGACGCCGATCTATCCAGAGAACAAACTTCGACCTGACCCGCTTCAACAACCGCGTATCCGTCTCCGTCCGCTTCCACACGGACACACCGAAACCCGCACCGACACCCCACCGTAACACCGGGGCTTTGTGATCCGAGCCGAAGGGGAGAATCAGGCCGAAAAACTGGCCTCATTCTCCGTCTGCGCCAGACAGCGTTCACTAGCCTGGCCTGGGAGAGACACCGAGCGGCGGGGCTCTGGGTTCTCGTAACCAAACATGTGCGAAAACACCGCGACCAGACTCGTGTCGATCCACTCACCTTGCCAGAGTCTAGACGGATCCGGGACCGCACAAGCCGACCGAGACGAATGCGGGTTTGAAACACGCCGGACGCATGTCGTCGTCGTCGTCGTCTTGCTTTGCTGTCGGCCGTGATGTGGAAGCGGCACAGCGGACTCGGCTGGGAGAAATCGGGAAATCTGAGAATGCCCCTCTCTTTCTGCAGCTCTGTGCACCGGCAGTGGCCCATAACTGTCGACAGGAGGCGCCAACATAGCACATTTAATTGTCTCTGATATGCGCATACATGCATAGGCCTAACTACACAAATCCTCAAAGAAATCAGAGAGTGATCCTGAGCTATTCATGCAGAGGCTTTACATATACATCTGTGCTCTTAGACTGACATTAGACTGGCCTTGATGTACTGAGATGTACTGCTCCACTCTGAGGTAACTCTTCTGTGCAATGATGCCTAAAATATGTCGAAAGTTTCTTTTAATGAATCATTTTCATGAAAGGATAGAGTTTGATGGTGGTCATAATGGTTTCATTTGTATATATCAACATTATCCATCAATGTCACATATAACTGTTATCTATCCGTGACAAAAACAAGTAGGAACGAAGTCACTGTGACCTTCTGACAAAAAAAAATAAATACAGTAAATACCTATTGTGATGATTAACTGGAAAACAAACTGGGCTGAACACACACAATCAACTGTATGTGCTGGCCTTCATTAAGCATATAGGTCTGTAATAGGTTCAGATGGGATTTCAACTATTATAAATGATGAATGACACAAACACAGGAAATATATTATGCAAAAATTATCAAAACAAACATTCGTTCCATCAGATTTGAACTGTTCATAATTTGATCAAAAGGACAGACGTAGCACACCTACACATCCTCTGACCTTGTGACTCATGAGGTTGGTGATTTTGATTACAGAGTGGTTAAATCCAAGACAAAGCCGTCCTTCAAAACAGCTTTGGCTGTCTCATCTACATCACATGATGGAGGAGACGGGGTCACACGACTCATTAAGACAAAGAAGGCGATGCCTAGAAGGTTTCCTTTGGTGTCCCACTGAATACTGGGCAAAGGAAAAACCTGTGAACCCTGTTAGACGTGGCAGGGGAAGAGTTCGTTTTAAAGCCTTACACAGAGCTATAGTGGTCATAGGAGCAAAAGACCATTGAGCCTCAACAGGTCACCTAGTCAAATCCTACCAAGAAGTCAGAAATCAAATGTAACATAAGAAAATGTGTATTTTACCAAAAAATAGCTTTAAAATGCAACAAATATTCCTTGTTTGATCTACTGAATGAAACTGTGAAAGATTGGCCAACATATTCGACCTGTGTGTAATCCCTGTCCTTTGACTCTACGCCCCGACCCTGACCTTAAATAAACATAAATGGCTTAATGTGGACCTGTAATCACAAAAATCCTTTACTCTGCTAATTGGCGTTTCACACAGCAAAGACACCCTGACCTAATCTGCACAGGTGGGTAGCTAAACTGTGCGTGGAGTGTACAATTGGCTTACACAAGCTCTTACACACCCACATGATTGTCTGCCCATGTGTTGATCTCTGGCTGTCACACCATATAGGCCACATCATTTAAGAAGTTTCAACCTTTAACAGATGTAGTTGAAATAGGCTTCCAGTTTTATCATATTACAATTTAGTTAAAAACATGTATTTTAAAATAAAGCTTAACCTATATCAATTTTTTTTTTTAAAGGACCTATTTAATTTGTCTACTATTAGATTGTGGACCTGTCATTGTATCATGCTTAAAAGGGTGGCATATGTTTTCCTTCTAAATAAATCTGCAGCTTTAAAGATTAATAAATGTAGCCCACTTTAGTAAAACTCTATGCTTAGTTCTGAAATGTGGTAAATCATTATGGAAGTAGCACAACATATTATACAACTGGATCGAAATAGCATAGTAGCCTACTTACAGTTTTCACACCGACGCATACACTTTTCCCTCTTCTTTAGCCCACTTTAAAACCTAAAATGTCAAAGAAACCCACGCTACTCAGCATATAGACCTACTTGTCCTATATTTATTTGTTTCATTTTTTAATTAGGTTATTGTGTATACCTGAAGGTTTCTTGAAATAGGGCGACACCTTAAGGTGAGACGTGGCTGCTTGGCGCGGTGCATTGTGGTCCGACACCTCTTGTGTCGTTGGTTGTTTGGCCCGTTTGGCTCACACTCTGCAAAATGGCGACGTCCCTGGGATCCAACACCTACAATAGACAGAACTGGGAAGACGCGGTATGTTTGATCGGCTCCGTCATTTAGAGGATTAAGATTTTGAGTATAATTTAGTTATCACCAGTTACGTTCAAGGTGTTCATACGGTCGCGATATCCACATAGGGTAGTATAACCCGGGCTGTTTGATGGAGAGCGAGCTAGCGTTCTGTTAGCATTTCAAGCTAGTAGCATTAGCAAAAGCGTGGCGGCTTCTTTCTTTAGCATGTTTCATTTATGTTAGCTACAGATAAATTAAACATTACGACTTCCTTCGGGCTCAGTCGTACTGGAACAGATAGAATGGGCAGTGAAATCTAGAGGTCTCTAAACACTCAAGTCTGCTAATTTAGCTTGGTTTAACACAAAGTCACTTGTTAGCGGACGGCTGGTACTTAGCATTACGCGCTAATATCATTTAGACCAAGCTACGTCATCGTTGTTCATATTATGATTTTGACAGTCTTGAGAGGTAAAATAATCTGTCAACCCTACAGACCACGACTTTTGTGAATTGTTTTTTAAACTTTAAAGCGGTAGAAACTAATAGGTTGCAGTGATGGCAATACCTGCATAGTAGCTAGGTAATTCAATCATGTCATTTCCTAAAAAACACATTTCCGTAGGAAAAAGTATTTATTGCCAAAAGGTTGCTATAATTCTAACCATCTTATTGGACTATTAACGCTGTAGCCACTGTTATGTCGTTCTTAATGTTGACACATTCCAACTCAATCTCTTCTTTTAACCACACACTTGCACACCATGGAGCTGTATTTTTGAACCTCATAGTAATTCTATTACTTTATAAGGCAAAAACAGCTTTCTCCTTCTGGATTATGACAGCAGGGATTGTAGCCAATGTTGGTTTTATTAAGTAACCAAATTATAAACTCTGCAACCTAATGCCATGTTGTTGATGTGTATGACACGAGCTGCCTATATTTAGGTGTTTGGCTTATACTGTAGGTGGATTTAAGGAAGGGCCACTTTTCAGCAGCTTGCACTTGGGCTGAAACAGCATCCTCCAACAGATGGTAAAGTGGGAGTGAGTCAGCCCCATGGCCCTCCCTGTTTTCACACGTTATTTTGCCAAGGAGCCCAAAGAGAAATGATGAATGGTGTCCAAGTTGCAGTTTTAGGCCATTTACATCATGAGCACTCAGTAAAAGGTATGGTCATTACTTAATAGACATCTCTTGTGCTTTGCCTTTTAGGATTTTCCAATTCTTTGTCAGACATGTTTAGGAGAAAACCCTTACATTCGCATGGTGAGTAAACAAGCTTGTCCCATGGTAAATTTCATGTCTTTTCAAACAGTTGAACAGTTTCAGATTTTATGCTTTATTTTGCAGACCAAGGAGAAGTATGGGAAAGAATGCAAGGTATGTTAGGCATATATGATTTCAAATTTGGTTGTGCGGAACATCACACATTAGTCACCTTTTATGTTTTAAAGTGAAAATGCACATTTTTTGGTTCTTGCCTTTTAGATTTGCGCTCGACCCTTTACTGTGTTCCGATGGTGTCCTGGGACACGAATGCGTTTTAAGAAGACTGAAGTCTGTCAGACTTGTAGTAAAATGAAGAATGTTTGTCAGACTTGTCTGCTTGACCTGGAGTATGGTGAGTCATCTTTTGATTGGTCCCTTTATCCTGGATTCTGACCATAGCACAATAAAATTCTAAAGTTAACTATTTTATTGCATCTTGTTTGGTAGGTTTGCCAATCCAGGTCCGAGACACTGGCCTTTCTGTTAAAGATGATGTTCCTAAGTCAGATGTGAATAAAGAGTACTACACACAGAACATGGAGAGAGAGGTACATTTACTTTCTAATGCATGAAGAATAAAATGATCAAACATTTAGATTCTATTGCCACCTGCCTCACTTTAATCATATTGCTTTTGTAGAATGTCCCCCATAATGCATCACAATGAGACACATTCTTTACAAAGATTTGACTTTAGCAGAATTTGACTTTTCCATGGATTTCATGTGTCTTGTTTTATCTGTTCATAGATCGCTAATTCGGATGGCACTCGACCAGTAGGCCAACTAGGTAAAGCAACTAGCTCTAGTGACATGTTGCTGAAACTGGCCCGAACAACACCTTACTACAAAAGAAACAGACCGCACATTTGTTCCTTTTGGGTGAAGGGAGAGTGTAAGAGAGGGGAGGAGTGTCCATACAGGTGAGTGATATTTCACACATGTACAGAGGAAAGTGTGGCAGTCTCTGTGGAAGATGTTGCTTGACTTAAAAAATTCTAAATTATAATTCATTATGGAAATCACAATGTTTATTTGCTGTCCATTATGTGAGTAAATTACATTTTTAGGTTTTTAATTTATTTCACACTGCTTCCTCACACAGGCATGAAAAGCCCACAGATCCTGATGATCCTTTAGCTGACCAAAACATAAAGGACCGTTACTATGGTATCAATGACCCAGTAGCTGACAAGCTACTAAAGCGAGCCTCAACTATGCCCCGTCTGGACCCACCAGAGGACAAGACCATCACCACCCTCTACATAGGAGGTCTGGGAGACACTGTCACAGACGGAGATCTTAAGTAAGACTTTCTTCTTAATACAAGTTCTAGTGGAAACAAAATTTTAAGTTGCATTTTATGAGTTTGAGGATAATTTGAAATCAAGTATGTAAATGTTACTGTGAATTTGAAACATGACTTTCAGTACTTTAGATCTGTTTGACATGAATCTATATTCTTACAGGAGTCACTTTTACCAGTTTGGTGAGATTCGCACCATTACTATAGTCCAGAGGCAGCAATGTGCTTTCATCCAGTTTGCCACGCGACAGGCAGCCGAAATGGCTGCAGAGAAGTCCTTCAACAAGCTTATCATCAATGGACGGAGGCTCACTGTCAAGTGGGGAAGGTGTGTAGCTGGTCCTGACCTCAAAGTAAAGCATTAGTGTCCAGTACTCTCTCAGTTCCCCTAAATCCGTGTCCCATAACACTAACTTGCACCTCTTTTCATTGTGGTGGTGAAACTTAATTAATTTTGGCTCATTGCACATTTGATATAATTTCTGATTATCCATAAAGACAGGTGAATAGAAAAGATCTGAAAAGCCATATTAATGATTTACTTGGTGGATATACTTATGAATATAATGTTGAGGATTCGATAATGGTAATAATTGCTAGACTATTGTTGATTAAAAGCAATCAATCTTTCTTTATGTAGCATTTTTTCATACAGTGAAATGTAGCACAAAGTGCACTCCATATAAAATCAGTACACCCCACCACAGCCATGAAGACATGCATGCACACACACACACGTACCCAGTGTTACTATCCATAAATAACAATAAAACAAAAAGAAATGCATAAAGAACTAAAGATAAGAAAGAAAATCTGTATCATAACACTGGAAGGTCTCAGAGCTGTGTGAATATTTGTGTATCTGTGCAGTTCTCAGGGATTGAGATGTTTTTAACTACTCAATTTGGTACCTACAGTTTAGGAATAGTACCATCTTGACATTAAATATCTTTTTTCTTTAAAATTCACTTTTTTAAAATCAGGAGGGGCTGATTTAATTCACATTGCATCACATCTCTGGCAATGCATTTTGGACAGTTTGTCCAAGTACAGTTACTATCGCACATACCCAAATGGGCAGTTGATCCGGTAGTGACAGGCAACAGAACCAACCAGTAAAGGTGGAAGATGCTAAACAGCACATTGGACCTCTTGATGGGAAATTTGAGAACAAAAAAACCCCCAAGATGGAACATAAAGTATTATGCACACTCTGCAGGAAGGACTTTTCTTTTCAATTCTGTTTATTAGTGCATTTGCTCTTCTATTAGTTCCTTGTACACATTTAGATGTTTTATTTTTTCTTCTGCTCAAAACAAATATGAATGAATGACGCATTTCCAGCTTAAAATATCACATTAACACGAAGCATACATTAGTCAGGGATTCTGCTGTGTGTGCGTATCTGCACAGTTCTGACAAATTTAGATGCGTTTAACTGGCCATCAAGTAAAATATCCACATCTACTGCATTTTGTTCCAATTAGGGAAAAGTCTTTTGGGATACATTTCGGGGAGGTATAATGATTCAGGATATTTTTCATATCTTGGTGTATTCAAGTTCCCATAGGGAAATGTTCCCACAGCTAGAGGAGTGGATTTATCCACAGGGATTTAAGCTAGTTTCTCTTCTAAATATGTTAAAGGAATGGTGGCTACAGTAATAAAATAAGATGGTTCATCTTGTTGTAGTACATATCACAGAGTAAATTTAATTAAAAACTTTTTTTTTTTTTTTAAATCTTGTATTTCAGCATAGTGCTTTGTGTCTTACATTGTTTCTTTTTAGGTCTCAGGCTGCAAGAGGGAAGGACGGTGTCAAAGATGGAGTCAGTGAGATGGGCACCAGACTTGATCCTGTACCTGGGTTACCTGGAGGTGAGTGTGTGTGTGTCTGTGTGTGTGTGTGTGTGTGTGCGTGCGTGTGCGCATGTGCATACATTGGGTAATTTAATTTGCTTGCTGTTAATTTCCACCTCTTTGATCAAACATAGATTGGCCAACTGTATCCTTTCATCTGTGTATTTATTCATTCCTTCATTTCTGTACAATAGCTTTACCCCCACCACCAGCATTAGATGAAGAGGCTCCTGCAAACTACTTCAACCTGGACCCGAGCACCTCTCCAGCTGTCATGAACATCGCTCTTCCTCCACCGCCAGGCATCAACCCACCTCCTCCAGGTAAGATTACAATCACATACAGCTCAAGTAAATGAAAATATTATCTGCAAAATATAGTCTTCATGTAAAATGTGACACTTACAGATATGTTCTGTTATGTCTTAAAAATGTCACCACACCAGATTTGTTTTAGAACAGAACAATTTATTTATCATCTGATGGCAAGATGCATGTGAGTTGATTTAAGTAACAATGAATATCAAATAGATGATTAAAGCTGTATCCTCTTCTTCAGGTTTTGGACCTCCGATGTTTCACCCCATGGGTCCCATGGCCCCACCTATGCCCCCTCCTATGAGCATGAGACCTCCTGGTCAAATCCACTACCCCTCTCAGGATCCCCAGCGTATGGGTGCCCATGCTGCACATGGCTCGCGCCATGGTGATTAGCTGCTAGTGTGATATCGCACTGTGATTAGGCGTCCTTCTTTTCTCGTGTCAAACCAGGTCAGGTGTCTTCAGAGGCTTTTGTGTGGTGTAAAACCTTCTAACAACTCCTGGTAGAAATGCACTGCATGAAAAGCATCTGATTTATTCTACCACCTGCAATGGATTGAACAAAACTGAACCTGTTGCTTGTGTTGGGAAGATGACAACCAGCATTTTGCAAAATGTTAAAAGTACCAGAGAAGCATCCAAACAGTGAAACAAAAAACACTTCAAACGTATAGGAACTGGCCAATGTGATCAGTCATCTGGTTTTAAAGGGCTCCTGTAGTTGGAGCTGTTGTACATATAAAATGTATACTTAAGATGAAACATGTATTTGTTACATTGTGCAAAGTATCAGGTGGATTGAGAGGAGCATTTTTAAAATTGTTCATTTCCAGTTGCATTGCCTTTTTTATTTGACACAATTATATTTCACAGCACAATAGGTTATTGTAAGGCTTTCTTTAAATGTTGTCATTAAAATGACCAATTTTGTCATTGATCATCTCAAAGTGCACAGTTCTCATTATTTGTGTGTTTGTTAAGCGTGTGGTGAGTGGGGAATTGGAGGTGGCCCCACTTGCTCAAACCACTGAGCCATAGCCACTTTTTATATCATGCAGGAGTGCTTTTCCCCCTCCCTGTGCCCACTGATAGAGGGGTCATCTTTGTGGGTGGTGAGGTGCAAGAATAGGGCAGTGCTTCAGTCTTAAGCTTATTAGCGCTTTTCATAGTTCATTAGATTCAGGATTGTAATTAATGCCCCATCCCTTGGGTGCTCTGTTAAAGTTGGGCCGTTTACACATGCGATCCAGAGCGATACCAGGCAGGTTCTGCTGTTCCACAGCTTCAAAGCCAATCACAGGGATCACCCTCTTGCTGGCCATCATTCCTCCAAATGGCATGGCAGATCTGAGAGAAGATGAGGGACCTTATCAGGCTGATGCCTTTCAGTTTCATATTGTCAGAATTATATTTCAGGCTACAGTAACAAATTGCACACTCTACTTCCTAATAAGGAGGGAAAGTTAATACCCAGTCTGGTCATCTCTGATACTGTAGAGAACAACGGGGGGTTGAGGATGATTCAGACTCAGTTTGGTGAAAACGGGCTGTTCGACTTAAGTATCTGCTCTGACTGTTAGTTGAATCCAAATTTAATTAAGGCTTCATAATTTCATCATAATCTTAAGGGCGTAAACAGATCCCTCCTCAGGGGGTACAGTACCAGAATGGCCGGTGGAAACAGACTGTAGGCAGCATTAATGGAGTGAAGTCTGACTTTTTCTTTTGTATTCTCTATTTCTCCATCTGCCCAAGCTTAACCTTTGTTCTGTGTAATACTGTGATGCAATTCCTTGTGTGCCATGAGAAAAGTGATTCCCTTTCATGGGCAATCTGTCTTGTGGGGGCATTAAAAGCTCACAGAGCCCCAGGGTTTCATCTTTCAAGAGCCAGGGTTAAAATAGCCATCACACAGCTACAGTCCAAGGAGGTGCAAGCCAAAGACTGGATTAATTTTCAAACTGGAAACATGGAGTGGTGCCGAGGGAAGAGATGATTGTGATGGATAACGTGGTTAGGTCATCTGAGGGTTTATTTGAAGATGGGAGGGTCAGAGGGCCAGTGCTTCCAAGTGAAAAGGATATAACAATTTAGCTGAACTGGACATGTCTTTCCTCTTATCAGGGGATTTCTGATAGCAATAGGCAGACGCTGTTATGTTCTCCAAATCTTTGATTCGTTTCACTGAGCAGAGAAGCACATTTGTAGAGACATATTTAAAAGCAGATTTTACCTGTTGAAGCACCTGTAATTGGCAGGCTGTGGACCCTGTGGGAGCTGGGGCAGCTGGGTACTTGGGGTATTCAGATCTTCATTGCCACCCAAAGCTTCCCTCCAAGGGGAGCAGTAGGATTTAGGGATTACTGTTGTGTTGAACTTCTCATGAGGAATTTCCTTTAAAGGGCCAGAGTATCCTAATAGAAAGAAATGTTTCATGTTAGATGGTACAAAGGGACTGTCAAATTAAATACACTGAAAATGATCATCTTATTTGAGAAAAATGGGTAATCCTTAGATTTTTCAAACTCAATTTTAAAACCCATTTAATCCACTTTAAAAGAAAGCCCAAGGATAACACTAACAGATCAAATATATACATGAATCCCTTTGATGGCACTGTTGTCAACAACAGGAAGTATAGTAATTAAGTCTCAGTGTGAATCCCAGATAATAAACAGCTAAGCTCACTGTCAGACTGAAAGCGGTGCCTTCTGTCAGGCCAAATACACAACAGCACTCTGCAAAGATGCTCAAAGATAATTGCTTTCTGCACATTCTCATTTCTCCCGGCACTAATAGTAATAAAAATGGTTTATTTGCTCAACATGAAAGGTAAAAACAAGCAGATCGCAGTGATACAGCGTATCCATGCTTTAATTTTGGTTTTCTCCACATTCTGGCATTTGGCATTGCACTGAGTCCGTACAGCTTGTGTCACTCGGGTATCAATCCATTCTTCCTTCACCTGGTGTTACCATTTACCTGGAGCAAGGACGTCAGGATGGCCCTTCTTTGCTATAGTCTTCTGAAGGTTCATGACCAGGCTATGCTTACCAGGGATGAGGAAAGCCTGGTTCTCTTTTCCTCTCTGTGGCTCTGATGAGATCAGTGGAGGAGGAATGGCCTCTGGATGAGCCTGGGACCGGGACAAAGTTAGACTTCTGTCAACTTGTTTACTCTGCAAACAATTTATTAACATTTCTTCTTGGCATTATTCATAAGCGTAATTGTATTAAAACTTTATAGCTTCATGACTCCATGTTCCAGACATGGATTAGACTCAGTCCAAGAATAAAAACATTTTTCATTTAGTTTCAGACTGTGCTGTGTGTTCTGTTGGTTCCTTACATTGTTGATATAAGTGACATTTCCAGAGTTCTCCAGTGTGAACCTCTCAGCCCTCCTCTGTCTTTCTTGAAACATGCGAGAGCCTCGATTAGAAGTGAGGTTGAGCTCCTCCATCATCACATCTTTTGGAACACTGATCTTCTTCCCCAGGTTGAGATGCTCTGGCATAACATGATAAATCATCAGAGATACCATTTAGATAGTGACGATTTTATGTCCTATTTGATTTATATGGTGTTATATCAGGTAATACTATCCTGCACAAGCACATCATAACATTTAGTTGGTGCACAAAATAACATGATGGCAATAACTTCCAGATATCTAAGACAAGTAGAAGAGTTAATATGGACTAATAAGGGTTTTTGGTGCATCAGCGTGTCTTCTCTGATCCTCTTATTTCTGTCAACTTTCAACAGCTGGGGGGCTGACATGAAAAAGTCCAGCCCTTGCTCAGCATCACTTAACTGAAATCCACACAGCTTTAGCTCAGGGTCTCTTCTCGTATTATATCACAGCAGAGTGGAGGGTCTGAAATAGCCTTGAGATGATGTCAGCTGGTGTGTAATGTTTGTTGTGGGATGAGGTTGCATGGGTAACTGGGCATATAAATAGGATCTTTGGATGAAAGACTCATGTACAACTGGATGGCCCTCTTTCTTGCATAATGTTAGAAGAGGTCTGGGTGTACGCCACCCTGGAGGGGCTGCCTTTGATCAGTCTGTGAAAAATTCACTGGTGAGCATCACATTTTGCTGAGTTTTGAGGAACTTGGTGTCGAAGCAAAGCTGGCTCACAGCGTCGGAAAACAAACAGTGTGACTCGGATGGTCCCTGCTGGAATGTTTGGAGAATTCCAACAACACATGGGCACTCCTGGGAATTTGAGTGCACCACATGCCATGTGTCCTCTGGCAGTGGATTAAAACACTTTGAAGTTTAGTGAAACCATGACAGTTCTGACTATAACAGCACGCCACATGGGTGAAACACACTGACATTTTGCTGGCACGGTATTTAAACTTATATATATCCTACTTTCTATGCGAATATTATATGTGGACAGTCTGTGCACACATATTTGTATATATTTCAACAAAACCAAACAAACATATTTCACTCCATCTTACCTCCTCTGGCTTCCTTAGACAGAGCCTTAGCTTGCAACATCCTCTGCTTTGTTGTGTTATCCATCATCTTCCACTGACAGATACAGACATTTTCATTATGATGATTCATCACTTTAACATATCAACCCACATCAGTTTTTTTCTTCTATAGGTTTCTAAGACCTTGCACAAACTATAATGTTATGTCTCTACTTTGTTAAATGATTCTGACAAAGAAAAAACATATATACTGTTTATTTTATTAACTGCTCAATAGTTGTACGTACATCACAAGCAAGTCTATTAAAAAAGGTGACAAACCATTAAAGTTTAATAGTCACAACCTTTCCACTTGGATCTTCATCAAGTCAGAGTGTTTTCAAGCATACATATTATAACCTGCAAAGTGTCAAATTCCAGCAAAGACTGCAGTGTGCATTTGGTTTTCTGCCCTTTCAGCATCATACAAATTTAATCAGTTCGCTCTGCCTCATTTATTAAAAGATCTAATAAGACCCACACTTAAAATTCTCTTTTTTCTCTGGTAGAAGTTCCATTCCCGTCTCTCCAGTTCTTACCTGCCTGTCTATTCGATGGTGGAGTTTGTCTGGTGGTTTATCCTTAACTGGGATGCTTCTTCACTCCGGTCTCACAGTCTTCACAAGAGAAGTAACAGTCTGTATAAAAGTCATCCCAGGATGCCTTGGGCACTTACTTCACCGGGCTATTTTCGCAGGGGTTCGAGTGAGGATGCGTGGGTGGGGTATGAAAGGGGTGATCACAGGGAAGGGGCAAGTATAAAGATTTACATCCTGCACTTTGGCCTCTTTGATAATAAAAATCTGATCCCCTGTGTATGTGTACTAACAGCTGCTGTTCAGACAGGCCAAACATCCAAACAGACACTCATACTGTACATACACTATTGATATTCCGGCACTCTCTTTCATTTCTTACTTCTGTGTTGTGTTATTTTTTTTATTTATGTTATTATTATTATTTTTTTACTTAATGTCTTTGAAACTGCCCACCTGTGTGCCCACTCAGACACAGCGTACAGGAGCAGCTGTAAAACCGGTGAGGTCGGAGGTTGTGATTCCTCTTCCAGTTCGGGGTCAAAGGTCAAACTCCGTGGCAGTTTGCGCTTCCATTTTTAATGCTGCGAGTCCTTTGATGTCCTTTCCTTTCACGCTGCAGTGAGTTATGGGAGTTCTCCACATCTCGAAGGTTATCTGTACATTTAAGGTTATACTTAACAACAATGCAATGCTTCCCCTGTTGCTTTTCCAATTATAGGTTTGCTTACCAAGTGCTGACTTGTGGATTCTGCATAAATCCACATTTGTGTTTCACCAGAAAAGAGATCCTTCAACCATATACTTGTTTGCACTTACTGAACTCAAGTTAGTCTTTATCAAGTAGCTTTTTCCCCACAAATTGAATCATTGAGCTCTGCAGGAGCTCAGAGGGGGAAAAAAAAAACATTTCTTTATCCCAGTTGAGATTGGATATCGATTTTGCACCTGCCCTGCTCCACAATACCGCTGTCCCCTAGTGGGAAGCCTCCTGGCCTCTGAAAGAAAATGTGGAGTCATCCTGAGTCATAGCAAATCATCTGCAAACAATGGAGGCACAAAAGTTGCAGCACGTTCAAGGTTTATTTGTGTTTGTTTAGTTTTGTTTTCTTTTAAGATTGAAATCTCCTGGTCTATGTCACACAGCGCCTCAGTGACTATTGTCTGACATGTCTTTAAAAATCAAATAATCATGAAACCCTGTGATTTTGACAGTCACTTTCTTGTAAAAGTCAATTACAGAAACAAAAACAGGGTGGATTCCGGTGATTGGTGTCATCTGTGTTTGAGAGGTGGCATCTGCAGTGTGTTCGTGTCACATAGAGAGAGGTGCACAACCACCAGGCGCTGACAGCTGACATACGAACAATAGAAGCTCATTCAGACTTAAGGGCTTGTGTAATTAAAGAAGCTTTAAAACCATTAGACCTGTTGGCTTTCAGATGAAACCTTATTTGGCTGGCTAGTCTGAGGAACCTCTGAACTCCACAGGTAGTGTCAGAGCAGGGCAAACTAAAAGCAGCACTTTGCTATATATGTCTTTTTATAGTTTTACGCTGAGAGCTAAATGCATTAAAATTCAGCTTGCAGCACTGAAAAAGTCATCATTCTGAACTTTTCCTATTCGCTTGCAGGTGCCTTTGGGAGGACTGTTGGAAGTCAATCAGTTTGGGAGCTGTTTTGACAGCGCTCAGTTTGAGCTTCAATCCAGAGAGACATAATGTACGGGCTGCTGTGTGAGAGCCTCCATGACTTCATCAAGGAGTCATACGGAGATGATGTGTGGAAGCTGGTCAGAGAGAGAGCAGATGTCAGATTACACTCTTTTGTCACTCACCAGGTAAAGTGTGTGTTTCCTGTATAAAGCAGAGACAAGTTTTCACTCGTTCTTCAGCTTGTGTTTAACGTAACACCACATATTCAAAAGTGGTATTAATGTATTTATGAGTTGTGTGTTTAAGACCTGTTTATTTCTTATATCACCCTCTGCTTTGTTCTGAATCTTCACAATTCTGACATCTCTTTCTAATTTCTGTGTGTATCTGCAGGTGTATAGTGAGAGTGTGATTCCTCGAATTGCAAAGGCAGCCAGTGGAGTGACAGGCACACCCTACAATGAACTGATGAACTCCTGGGGAGTCTATTTCCTGGGTTTTGTTGGAAAATATGGATATGACAGGATTCTCAAGGTGAGGAAAGATTTTGCTTCATTTAGTAGATGTGAGAAAATGATTAAATGTGTAGGTATATTCGCATATTATTCAACCAATGTAAAGCAGTTTGTAATATTTCATTTGCGGCCTTAGGTTTTGGGTCGTCATGTACGTGACTTTGTCAACGGCCTTGACAATCTCCATGAATATTTGCGCTTCAGTTACCCAAAGGTGCAGCCCCCAACCTTCTTTTGCCAGGAGGAATCAGCCACTGGAGTCACCCTCCACTACAGGTCTGAAGGGAGGAGGAGGGTAGAGGGTTTACATACAGGGAGGTAGATGGGTTGAAGCAGACAGAGGTGCAGATGACTAAAGAAAGCATGAGTCTCTATAGAACGATATTGAGTGTGTATCCCTCTGTGAAACGGCAGGAGTAAACGTAAGGGCTACCTGCACTACGCCATGGGGCAGCTGAGGCAGATGGGAAAACAGTTTTATGACACAGACATCCATGTGGAGGTGCTGTCTGAGCAGATGGTGGGAGACTATTCTCATGTTACCATGAGGTACGTATGCAAATACACACATGCAGGGACAATTGTACACACTGTTAAAAAGAATTCCATGAAATAAATAATAATAATAATGATAATAATAATGGGAAAAAAAATCTTGTCATAAATGTTTTTTATTAGAATTTCTTAGTAATCTCAGTGTTCATCTAACATTGTATTTTAAAAAAAAATTCCAGTTCATTTTTATCTAGTTTTTACCAGTAATGAGATAAAACAAGAGTTTGCATAACATCACAGTAGAGGAACAACATTGATTTCCTTACAGTGAGACCACTTTTATAACTTCTCAATCAAACATTATTATGTCTGTCCTAAAGAACTGTTTTTATTGCCAAAATAATTTGGAATTTTTCACACCAGGTATTTCACTGGCTAGACCTCTATTATACTTGGAAAAAATTCTAGAAAAATCTGCTTACCTAATTGCCATACTTTTTTAAATTATTCACTTTATATCAAGCAGTTATACACTGCCCGGCCAAAAAAAAAGTCGCACATGCAATATTTGACTGCACCATCTTTGGTTTTGATTCCAG
>JAPTGW010000002.1:24699465-24721377 GCA_029814545.1 Apogonichthyoides opercularis
GGCCGCAGAGAGAGAGAGAGAGAGAGAGAGAGAGAGAGAGAGAGAGAGAGAGAGAGAGAGAGAGTCTGACTCAGAGTTAGCTTTGCTTTCCCTCCCTGAATGCTGCAGCATCTACTCCTCCCATTGCACTCAAAGTCTCTCTATTTCTCTCCCTTACAAACACACACACATGCACAAGCCCTCTCTCTCTTTCTCTCTCTCACACACACACACACACACACACACACACTCAATTTTGCAAGCATAAATAAGCTGGGTTTGGATTTTTACTTGTGGTTTCTGGGCTGTTGAAAATAATTTTGTATTGTGCTGCCTTGGTGCATTATTGACTTGAGAGGCTTTATTGTCATCTTGTTTTTTGTTATGAAATTTTAATGCGGACCCTCATAATTAGGATGGCTGTTCTCGATGCACCACCAGCCTTATCTTTTGCTTTTGTGCCTCAGCGTTAGTACATGCCGGCTACTGATGCAATACAATAAATAACACATGGTTAGAATAGTAACAATTGTCTCTGTCAATAAAATGTCAGATGAAATGTCTCTGGAGCTTAAGGGCAATTTGGCGAGGGTTTGTGCCTGTGTCTTTAGTGCTCTTATGGCAGTGGGCTTCATAGCTAAAAGCACACTCCCCTGCAGTGGAATTACATAGTGGCGGTGACGCAAGCAAAAGCCCAGGGCTTTTATCAGCTGTCATTCACACAGGAGAAGCTGGATTGAGGCAGCAAGGCCAACACAGCATGGCACAGGACAAAAGCTTAATACTGGACTGTAATTGTCAGGAAAAAAAAGAAAAGAAAAAACACCTTCTAACAAGGTCAGAGAGGCGTTGTGGTGAAGTTGATGCACTGTTCTAGTGACAAATACATACTGTAGCCTTGGTTCAGATATGTTCAGAAATGCACTTAATAATCTCTCATCTCTTGGTTGGTTGATATTAACTTGTACTGGGATAATAAGAAAAGAGGTTATAGTTCATTGACGAATATTCACTGTGTTCTGAAAATTTAAACCAAAACTACAACCTGCGCATGTATAAATGAAGAAAGCTGTAACCAAGAGGTTGGAGAAACAAACATCTGACTCAACAAACAGCAATTTAACACCGTGGTTTTATTTGACATTCTCCTTTTCTTTTGTATGAGTTTCACACTGAAAACCATGTTTGTCAGAGAATAATGAATACTCACTTCACTTCTTTATGACTGATGTCCCTGATCGTTGCTGTATATAGACTGTTCATAAATGTGACTTGTAAAGGTGATTATTATTATAATCCTAATATAGTTGCAATGCAGACCTTTTAAAAATGTCTTTTGAAAACTTCACTGTAAAGTTTAAATGTCAAATTATGTATTGGTTAATATACCGCGGTACCAAAATATTAGGCTACTAAAACCAATGCTGGCATTAAAAACGTTCATGACAAGCAATGAGAATAAAGCTGAACAACAAAAACACCAAAACTAAATAAAAACTACAATGAATAATTCAATAGAATTAAAAAAAGAAGAATGAACATATTGCAGTAATGGATAACATTTGATACTTCTCACATTTCATGCATTTTTTTAATCAAATTTTTTCAGCTTCTCTAAATCATGGACTGACAAATATAAAAATTGTTAAAATGAAGGTAAAAACTAAACCAAACTGAAACCATCTAAAAGTTTTTTTTTTTTTTAAATGTCTGTATATATGGAAAATATTATAATCTGGAATGAATATTTGAGATTGACAAGATCATATGTTATGAGTGGGGATAAATCAATATTAGTTCCATTGATCAAAAAATCTGCTATATAAAGCCTATTTTCACCATTTCAAATAAAGCCACAGACATCAGGTCATAATTGAGAAAGGTTGACACTGATAGCATCGGGTTTCTCCCAAGTCAGTGCATCCCAGTAAAGTGAACACATGCTTTCAACAATAATAAACTGCACTTTACAAACATGTACATCCAACAATGGAGCCATGTAAGTGCATATATGTGTGTATATGTATATATATTACTGAGTAATGAATCATTCATTGCTGTTTTATCATGCTCATCTTTTTAAGCCAAAGGTGACTTTATATAGACAATGACATTAACATTAATGATTTGACCTGAGATGATTTAGGTCAAGGGTTCTGACTTTACAAAAGTCAATTGAAATATTTTCAAGGTCTTTGTGATATTTTGACGGGGGTATTTTTTCTGTTCATATTCTTGTCATAAATATTAATGATCAGGAGGCAGGATTACAGGTCAGTTTGAGGTTACTCTACCAGATCACCACGAAAACTATCAACTATAAATATTCATATCTATACATTTCATCATTTTATATACTCAGGAGCTTGATATACATTACTGAAGGCTTTTTTTTTTTTACTTAATTGGTTTCAAGCAAATTCAGACAGATTCAGCTGTGTGTTCTTTTTCATTTTAATTTGCCAGATTTTCATTTGTGCAGCTCTATTTTCATAAAATGGGCTGGAAACATGAACACATACCAATGCAAACTCCACATATGTGTGAGTGTAACCTTAACACGTTTTCATTTGTGTTGTGATTGTGAGACTGTGTCATGCTGCAAAGTTGGGAAAGAATTAGAGGAATGCAAGAATTTTATTTATTTATTTAGTTCAATAGGTGGATACAGCTTATTGTGAAAACACCTCCTCTCATGGGCCAGCAGTAGTTTCCTGCAGTCTGCAATCAGTTCTTAGGCTATCATATTAGGATATAACATGTTTATATATTTTAATTTGGTTTAGTTTATTTGCATTTCACACACAAGAAGATGATAACAATTTTTAAAATACAAATACAGGCACCAATATAATATAAGAAGAAACAACAACAAAACAACACAGATTACATAGATAGGATCTCGTACTTAGAAGCTGAGATACAGTACAAGGAAAATATATGCGACACTATACTGTACATTTTCATTAATTGGTCCTTTTCAGATTTTATTAGATAAGAATAATGTAGATATTGATTGAAGTTAAAGGGGGTGGATTATTCCAAAGAGATGGTCCTCAATATTGCAGTGAACATTGATAAATAAAGTCCATATTTACAAATGGTAATGGCCATTTAAAAGCAGTTACTTATTTTTTGTAGTGTATGTGACTGAGTTGCTATAGTTCTTGTAATAATTCCATTTTACTGACAGGAAATATCACTTTGGATTCAAGAGATGAATTTTCTGACATACTTTGTAAATATTAAGATGCTACCAATACTCCAACAACATGTGCTTGAAGAAAAGTGCACAAGTTTGTCTATTTTCCACAGAGCTCAGTGTCCATGGTGTGTATAGTAATGCACAATGCCTTGGAAATGTGCACCCCAATAATAAGAAACTGCAGATCACCAGCAGACTGCAGCAGTTAAGTAAAAGGAAAAGGCCTTCATACACCCTACTGGAAGTTATGTGTAACATGACTGGTACGGTATGAATACTGTAACTTCACCAGACTCCCCAGTAATAGCCTTAAAATGCTATTTTGATAAGCATATAAATTAAATATTTTCTGTAGAAGTTGAAGTCAACATGAATAAAATATGCGTTTTTGGGGGGTTCTGCATGTGCAACTCCTCCAACAAATACACTGACAATTGCTGTTTAGTCTTGTGGTAATGATCCATGTTTTGAGTGTGCAGATACAAGTGGACTGGCATTGCAGGACGAGGACCAGTGGTGCACAAAGGCCATTCAGTGCTCCTCTGCATAAATGATAAGGCTTTGCAGGTGATGCTAATAGTTTACATCTCTACCTGCTGACTGGCTGTTTTCTAGTTGGCACAGATCTGTGATGTTATCAGTCAGTAGTGAGGCTGATGGAAAGAGCTGGCACACTCTGACTATCTGAAAGCTTCTGAATGTGATTTTTATTTATTTCATTTTTTCCATGTGAGAGTAGTTTTTATTCAGTTTTGCATCACAATTTCTTTGGCAGTTACCCACACACCCAGCATGACACACCCGCTTCTAACATGCTCATTTGACTTTTCATTTTTCATTTTTGATTGTAAAGACATGTTGTAGAATTAAAGAGTGTTGATTCGATAACATAATGTCAACAATCAACAAAGAATTATGTTCCAGCGGATGCAGCAACCTGTGCTAAACTGTTAACCGACATCTTTCTAGTGCAAACAAACCTGCCAACAGCACTGCGACTACAAGTGCATTATACATGGAATATTTTGATGCTTCCACTTCTGCTTCATCTTACAGTTATTTTATTCCCATAAACAATGAGAAAACAATATTGAGAGTTGTACAGCATATTAGTATTTATGATGCTGTTGTGTTTTTTATTATTGAATATATTCAGAATACAAAAAAGAAAAAAAAACAAGACAATCTCTGTTTACATGAACGTTATAACCCAATTAATGTGCTAAAACAAGTTCAAAGCCATTGTTTGAGTAAAGTGTTCACTTAATTAATAGTTATCTTCCCCAGTAACCTGAGATTATACTGCTTTTTGTCTGTAGTCCACAAAGAAGAAAAATTGAAGCTTGTTATTGTTTACTGTTTTTCTTTTTTGCTTGATGAATTCATGCATCTCTCCAAAAAATGCTCTCTGTCCAATCAATCACTATGCCAATATTGGCATGTAGGAAGACACTTTCTACCAATGCATGCAGAATCTGAACATTGATAGAACTAAGCTCTATACATGCCACAGTAATTTGCAAGATTGACAAGTAATCCAGGTTAATCAGGTTATTTCTACCTTAATTTAGCTAACATGAGGCTGGATGTTTACATGACAGTTGTAATAAACGCTGTATCGCCTTAATCTGGTTTTAATGACCAAAGAGGGAGCCTAAGCCGGAGGAATTACATACCGCCCTTCACTTAAACATTAAAAATAATTGTCAAAAGGCATGGAATCTAACATAATATGTTACAAAAAGAAGCGCCAGCTGGAAATGCACACAGACGGACTGACTGCTGATGACAAACAAAGTCGCAGTGCAGAAAATGTGAGCCTTCTCCTTGGATTTCTCTACCCTGGTTTGTTTTTTAAGGCCTCATCAACAACAGCACTGTTCTGTTGGAGGAACTCTGTTATTTGGGATATGAGAGTCTATCTGTGCTGCTACTAGGGGAGCCTCTCTGAATGGCTGCCCTGGGCATTGAGCAGAACAAGGCACAGAGTGAGCTGCAGCAAGCAGCTCTGGAGAAACAGCAACATTCTGTTATTCAGCCCTTGGCCTGTGCTCCAGAACATTGTGTGTACATCTGTAACCTTACCTACCCCCTGGGCTCACGGAGAGAGAACTCCCCTCCCCTCCCCTCCATCACCACCATGCTCCCCCACCACCATGCTCCCCCTGTCAGTCCTCCTTCCTCTCAGTCCTCATGTCCATACTGTTTCTGTCTTTCTCGCTCAGTCCCACTCATCATCGCGTCACTTTCTTTTTCTCTTACACAAAGATATAGTCAAGCAAATACGCCCACGCTCTTTCTCACATACACAAACACACCAAGGGCCTTGAAGATACACCCATGTGTGAAGATCACACAGGCTTAATGTGTCACAGTCACTACAGCCTGTTCAGTTTTTCTATTAATTGCGATGCAACAATGACGTGAAGAAAAATCTCACTATTTTAGGGTCATCTGTGGCTTTTGTCTTTTCAGCTAACTGCAATGTGAGGCGCGTCTTGAGGTTTTATATGCACTTGTACGTGTGTGTTGAAAAAGCAAATGTTTTTAGTGGGAATTGAACTGGAGCTGTGAGTGTTTAAATATACATGAAGGAGAAGGCTACATGAATGTGATCCTGTCCTGGATGGTGAGCAGTTATGAGCTGTGTCATGTGTTGATGCTTTCGACTGCTCTGTGCAGAGCTTTCATCAGCTTCTGCCTCTGTCACTGAGACATTCCCCTCTCCCTCTGCCTGCTCCCAGCTCCACTTCACACACTGTAATAAGGCATTCATACTCTCTCTCTCTGTTGCCTTGGCTGTTTTGCCGCACCACTACATTGCAGTCCAAGTGTAAAAGCTTGCTGTTGTGTCAGTGAACGCATGCAGCTCTTTGATGTGCACTGATGTTATTTTACCCTGGATATATATGTGTTAACCCCATGTATTTTGAGGGTTTACTGCTTATTTTTAAAGCCTATTTCAGACCTTTTTTCTCTCCCTTTTAGCTCATTGTCTTTCCTCTGCTTCTCCAACTGAATAGATGATCACTTTGTAGGAACAAGGATATCTTGTGCATTGACATGTTGTGATAATCCACGTGATATATTGTCATCATCTGCTGGTTAATATGTTCTGCTGTTTCCTTGGGGATTAGATGTGGTTGTCATGCTTAAGGTTGAAGAGATCTTGAGATCACTCTGCTGCCTGCAGTTTAATACATCTTTATTGTTTCTATTGCATTACTAATCAGTCATAATTTGACACAATTGCCGTTACATTTGTTATGTCTTTATTGCACTATATACCAAGTCTATTGTCAAATATTCCTCTAGTTTGTGTGTTTATTTCTAATGGGAGGCATTATAAAACACATCTTTTAAGCTCCCACAGAGTTCAAAACAACAGGAATGTATTTTTCACTTGCGTCTTTTTCTTTTCTCAGACAGCAGCAGCTTTCACAATTGAATTTGAATGCCATGCTTTTAGCGCCAGGGTTGTTTGATTATCCACAGACAGGGAGCTGTGCTGGATTCCATTCCTTTCATCATGCTTTAACCAGTGTGAGCTGGCTCCCCTGTCGTATTTTATGAGAGGTGATTTTAGTGCCTCTCCTTTATGCAGATGATTTTGGCTGCCTTTCCCAAGTCTAGTCTTTAAGAGGTAGATATTGGTTTTGACAAGAGAGCTAACCCCGCTACCTTTGCTCTCACCAGGCTGTCTTCTTGACTTGCTCACCAGCCTGGATATTTTGGGGCGTATGCTAATGCCAATTACACATACTGAAAGAGAGAATGCCTGTTGCATCTACAGGTGTTTTCAGAATGAGCCTCAGTGACAGGAATAGTACATCAGACTGGGTACCTCATTGACCCTTTACAATCCCACAGGGATAAGCATGGTTTAATATGCTGCCACTGAGGCATATATGCCCCTTATATGCAGTAATACTCCCTGTTAATATCCACATCAGATGACAAGAGTCACATGTGAAGTGTATTCATCCAAATATATGGATTACAGGTTGGCACAAAGCCTCTATATGGGATCATGTGCTGTCATTTACAGGATGCTTCCTACTGCTGATAAGTATTCATGCTTCCTTTGCCTAAAGCTTCCAAATGGGAGCACATACAGGATGCAGTGCTTGCATCTATTTGATATATCCTCCAGTCAGCTGCATAGCTCCTTCATGCCCTCATATGACGGTAGAATATATTTTGTGAGTAGAAAGTAGTATTTTCATCATTCATGTGATATGCTTATGGGTGAGTACTTTGCTAAACATCACCTGAATCGTAATGAATAAGAAAAATTGTTGCATTTGTAAGCACCATACATTCACATTCAGTATATGAACATTTGCCTTATCAGAATGAGCCCTGGAGGCATTCTGATAAAGCCACTACTAGCCATCAGCTCACAGTCATTTTGGAGGTTTTTGAGGTTAGTTTGTTTATTTACATTGAATCATATCTTCATTGCAATATATTTTATTGCACGCTGCAAAGATAGTGACTAATTAGTATTGGGCTATATCCAGGATGAACCAGTATACTGGTTTTAATTTCCTGTAAATTAAGAGTCTTTTCTTATACCATCAAACAATAGTCCAGCTAAAACTGATGTGATGCTCCAACTTGCTGCTAGAATTAATGCAGAGCACTGAGCAGACTGTGGTGAGAGGGGTTTTTACTAACAGTTATAACTTTATAACAAAAATTTATCACCTATAATGTACTCTCTTTGCAATTTTACAAGAGGAAATGAAAGACAGATTCAGAGCATTAATTAAAACACTGGATTTAACACATCACTTCCTGAGTATTTCAGCTTGTGATCTTTCTACGATATTACAGCTTCACACAATAACAGCAGTTTCATACATACTGATTCTTTCATATATTATATTGTTTGGTGAAGCCAGGCAAAGACAATATTAGTCAACGCCTTCAATGTGTACGTGATAAAATTAAAATATTTTTATATTCTAGGTTCCTGACAGCCATTCAAATATATTAATGTTACCACACTACATTCCATGACATTTTACCCTTTTACTCAAAAGGTAGATGTGGTTTAAGTCATGTGTTACTAAGCGCATGATAAAAATTTCCATAATGACATATGTTTTCCTCAAAGAGAGCAGCTTGAGTTAATTAAGTAAATTAAGATAAAATTAAATACCTTAATTTACTGTGAGTCTAAAAGTTTTGTAATGTATTAATACAGTTTTTTGGTCAAACTCTATGACCACTGTTAATGTTGTTTTCCTACAGTTTGTTACATCACAAAACTAAATATCTCAGTGTGGATAAAGCATGTACAGTATAACCCTGACTGTATTGCAACAACAAGGAAATGTTCTGAAAAGATGTTGTATCTGGTGACTGAACTTCAAGTTGCTTTATTTTGTTATTCGCTTGATTCACAAAGCGATGCTGAGGAATCAAGCAGCACACAGGAGGGTGATCAGGTTTCTCTGTTAATGCTGAAGCTTGAACTACGAAGCCAGTCATACAGAGTGTGATAATGATGTCTCTCTTTCCGTCTCTCGCTTTCTCTGTTTTCCTGTTTCACTGACTAAGTAGAGAGCTTTGCATGATTGCCTGGTTGAGTGTTTCCCCTCAGCACTGCATAGCTATTGTCCACTTGTCCCTCCTTCATGTGTGTAATTGTATGCATGAAGTTTCATCTGTAAATCCCAGCTGTTGGCAGGTTGTCTGCTCCTGCAGTGCTGGGTATTCTGCTAAGCCATTGGCTGAGGGCTATTGGTTTTTCTTAAGCTGGCAAATATCATGAAAGATAACACAAAGAAGAGCTAGGTAGGTTGTTTTTTTTCCTGGTTCTCCAGTCCAATAGATTGGAAAAGAGAAGGCAGCATTTGTCTCTCCTCTCCCCCCGCTGAAACAGATAGAGTAGCTGTGTTGAATAAAGGAGATGCTTCTCCCTCTATCACACTCCATCAGCATTATTTACCAGACCTGCCAGTTGCTTTGTACAGCACCTCTCCCTGCCAAGTAGGCGACTGGCGTACGACCAGGGGCTAGTGACAACAGGCTACAGTGGAAAGCAAGGAGAGCTGTGTGAACGAGCCAAGTCTATTCATTCCCCTAGGCCGCTGAGTAAAGCACAGAACTCTATCTGCTCTCACCGAGGAAAACATAGCGCTTTATGGATTTTTTTTATCATATGCTAAGCAATAAATGACTTAAACCCAGTCTATCTTTTGGAATCGGGGTAGAATGCCAGAGTGCAGTGTGGTAACATTAATAGGTTTAAATGGCTGTGAATAACCATAGCCATATTTGTTAATCTTCAGCTGAAGTTAAAAGGCTTAGAATAACCGTGAGGCTTTGAGCATGTTATATGTACTGTGTGTGCTGTAGCAGAGCTGAATCACACATGTCAGAAAAGCTGTAATAAATGCATGTTCCATTTGCCATCTCCAGCCACACTCCCATCAGTCCTCCTCACAACCTATGGAAACATCAGCACTCGGGGCTTGGAAACAGAAAAGTGATTTTTTTTTTCCACTGTGTGTCACAGATGGTGGGAAAGCCTTTGTAATGCTAATATAATATCACACTGTGTCGGCCTAGCTCTGCAGTTCGCTCTGTGTACCAAGCAGCCTGGCTGTGGAGTGATTTACCAGTATGGAGAGAAAAAGACCTCCCTCGGTTCACACTGAAAAGGCTGCGTGGTTGGCGGGTCCTGCCGCTAGGCCTGCTGCGACTGGGCCTGCCTTGACTTTATTGATTCCGCGGTCCGTCCAGTGCTGTGTGATGTTAATTAACTTAGTCTCCAAGTGTTTGTCACATTCTGTGCGCTTATGTAGAAGGATATTACTTAGAGGACTAGGCATTAAAACAGCGGGAATCATATAGTAGGTGAATTTCTCAACCCAAGGGAAAAAGGCTACAGTAATTTCTGAAAGAAAAAAAAAATCTAACTATGTAAGTCCGTACATATAGAACAAAAATAAGCCTTGTTTCTGGTGGTTTTAATGTATATCAGTCTTGCCCACCTGCCTGCAATTGATATTATGCTACTGTAACCAATGTGACACCACCTTCCAACAAACCAGCCAATTACAGGCCACTTCCTTCAGTGTTAGCCAATGACTTTTTGCCTCTGTCTGTGACAGCAAGTAAACTGCCAAAGAGGAGTAAAGGGGGACAGTGATGTCTTTCTCTAGCTGCGCCACGTCACATTGTTGTCTCTTCGATTTCCAGCCCTCATCCTTGGTATTTGAATCACAAGGGGAAGCGTTTCATATCCTTGCTGGGAGAAGAAGGGGGATCTTGTCTATCTGAAAGAGCATGCTGGATTAAGGGGGTTATTTCCCCAGAGGGGGGGATATGAGAGTGAGTGTCACTCAGACAGCACTCACTCTCACACTACCTCTGCATGTTGCCAGGGAGCCCCTGCTTTGACTCCTTCCTTCTCCTCCCCTTTTTCTTTTTCATCATGTAATCCTTGTTTTTTTCTCTTTCTCCTCTTCCTCTGTCTTGTACACATCCTCTTCCTCATCGTCACAACCATCTTATCACGCTACCCTGCTTTTTCCCCTCCTGGTACAATGCTGCCCTACAGGGAATGGAGAATTGTGTGGTTCGGAGAATGGTTGTTATTCCAATCACACCTCGGATGCAGCGACAGTCCAGTAAAGTACAGAATAATTGGCAGGTTCCAGCAGCTACAGACAGCCGTTCTATTCTAGTATGTGTGTACACACATGCATCTTTTTGTGTGTGTGTGTGTGTGTGTGTGTGTGTGTGTGTGTGTGTGTGCTTAGCTGTGATGAGAAGAGGCTGCTGTGGGTGCAGCATTCAGAGGTCATTTCATTAATTACTAGCTTTTGTGTTACATGTGTTTTCTCACATTCTGTTTGTTAGTCTGTATAGAGATGTGTGTGCTGACAAATGAACTTGGCACTGAGAAATAAGGAATCAACCTAGGGACAAAAGACCACTGGAGCCAAAGAATTGATCTATTTTTATTAAGGGCAGCTTTTAACCAACCTGCAACGTAATGTGTAGTTGAGTACAATTTTGATTGCAGGTTTTTGTTATTTATCTAATTCATTGATATAGAGCAGCTCTGTGTTAGTGCTGGATAGATATCGGAAAGGATAATAACTCTATAGCCTACAGAGTAATGTAAGTTATATTTTAGTTTTGAAAAGGAACTAGTGTTAAAGTTATTGGAATATGTATTGATATGTCAGTCCAGGTTCAGCTTTTACCAGGTTGAAGTTTAAACAATAAATATTGTTTGCATTCTACAAATATTTCACATATCCAGACTACTTCTGGTTTTGTATTATTTTCTAGGACAAAGAAAAAGTGATGTTAGTCAAAGCTTTCCTTCATAATGAAATTAAATGTTTTTACTTTATATGTTGTTTTGGCAGTAGATAAAGGCACACATCTGCATAAGAGCCCAGTCATGCAATAAATAATTGGATAAATATGAATTCTTAATCTCACTTAATACTTAATAAATACCATGATCCATTTCTTTGGTCGTACTGATCAGCATTATCTAATTTACTAACAATATGCACGTCTATGAATCTGTTTTTGAAAGCAAGAGAAATGGTACAAGAGCAGATGTTTGGTAAACACACACACCTAATTAACTGAGGGTCATGTGGGATCACGATGTGGAGGTCAAAGGTCATGTGTTCACACTGTGCCTTCTGTGAGTTGCTGACTGATAGGACTCGGGGGGTGACCACTGATGCACATCAATGGAGCCAAGCGGGGCAGCTAATCAAGCATGTGGGGTATAGAGCTGGGGACAAGTGTCAGGGAAAATAAAACAGGGCTATCTGTTGGCAAACACATTGACCCACAGACTTAATGGAACATGTCTCCCATAGGTGCACTGCTCTATTGATTAGCCATTGATGGCAGTTGTAGCCAACAGTGCATTTGAGTGTGATTTTGCTTTTTTTCTCCCACCATCTCCACTGTCCTCTTTTGTAAAGAAGACTTGTTCTTGCCAAGGTTGCAGTGCAGTGAATAAAAAAAAATGGTTGCAGTGTAACCTTGTGTCACATGTGCTATTTGTTATTTTTGCTCAGCTGTGATTGGCTTCTGTGGAGGCCAGCACCATAGCGACCATCATCACTTCTTGGTCTGATGCCCTTTCACAGTGATCCTCTGTCACCTTTAAGGGCTTCTCATTATAGGGAGCTCTAAGTTTAAGTTCTTATGTGCACAGAAATGCACAGCATGCACACTCCCATACTTTATACACTCAATGACCAAAACACACACACACAAAGACACAAATGCACTGATGCACAGTAAGAAACAGAACTGCCTCCTTAAATGTAATAAGCAGCATTAGACATTGCTACATTTCTAGTGAGAGATACACACATACTCACACGTTTTCTCACTTGAGAAGAAAATAAAAGAAAGGCAGTGGCCCTGAAAATTGCATAAATGTCAATTATTCTGGAGCTTATGCGGGAGAGGTAGAACAAGTAGTGGTAATAAAAAATATTGATCACTTCACCCAATAATGTGTCTGACAGGCTTTGTTGTGGCAGAAACAGGCATTGACAGAGTACCTTTGCAGGCATGTAAACCTGCAGGACATTATGTCACTGTATTAGCACTGATCACTGCGGCGTAATGGCCCCCACTCTTCCCCTTGCCTCATTTAGATTCTGCAAAGCAAACGAAGCATACTGCTAATAAATGCACCTGTTGAAAATATGATAATTGTATCTCTGATGGCTGACCTTTTTCTGTCGCTGTAAAGATTATTTGATGCATGCTGTGCAAGGTGTGTAGCTTTGTGTGTGTCAGGAGTTCGAAGGGTTGGTCATGATTGGTAGTTTTGGCTCTGTGTTTCTTGGGGGTGGATGCTTCTTCTGTATTTATCAGCAGTTACTCATACATCAGCATCTTTTTAACTCTACTGAGTGGGAGCACTGTGTATGTAATGACTGTGTATGGGAATGCGTGTGTCTATGTGTACGTGTGTGTGCTTGTGCGCAGAGCTGCTTGTATGCAGAGCCTCATTAAATACGCAATCGTTTCATAAGATTGACCCTTCAAGAGCAGTGGGCGGACCAAACACAGTTTTGCACAAATGAGCAAATGAATCTGTAATGTGAAAGTTTATGATGTTATCGTGTGCTTATGTGCATGTAAGCATGTTACAACTTAGCGTATATCCCCACTTTCTGTGATCATGTAGTTTAGTTAGCTTCTTATACTGTGCTTTCTTTGTGTATTGCTTTTCACAGCAACCTCAGGCTACAGTCGAATTGTAGTTTTTTGTTAATGTCATCACATTAGCTGGATTATAATGTGCATGCTCATGTGCAATAAAAAGATTGCTGTACATGGTAGCAGGATATATCCATATGTTACCAAGGATGCCATCGCTTCTGTCTCATTAGCGGCAGTGCTGAGGCCCGGAGCAGCGTCTTGTGCTCCATTGGGACAGCTGATGAGGACTGACTATGTGACCTTTAACAACCTAATCAACTTTTAACACCTCGCCTACTGCCTGCCTTATTGCCATTCGTCCCTCTGCCATTCACCGACACAGCCCGATCTCCATTTTAGATTCCATCACCTTTTTGTTCTAGACAGGAGTCTTGTTTTGTCCAGTCATCTACACATGTATGAATGAAGGAGACTCTGAAAACACACAGCAGCAGTCTAAGTAAGCGTACAGTAGTGCATTATAATCTACTGTCTTTCTTCTTGCTTTTGACCTTCCATTAATGTACTTTTTACTTCTTCTAATATAAGCAGTGACAGAAATGCAGCCAATATCAATTGTAAGTCATATATAGCAGTTACTTGTTTCCAAAGTAAATGATATCATTTATCAAATGGTGCACCTTAATGCACAGTATGTCCAAATTTTAATGACTTCTCAGAGGCAATAAAAATGAGGATTTTTTTTTTTTTAGTAGAGGTTATCATGAAGTGCTTGTGGATTTACAGCAATATTACTGCAGTTGACACAATGACATGAAATCATGTAAAACAGACCTCAGGGACGACCTGCTGCAGAAAAATTAAATAGTTACGTCATAAACACTGCCTTGTGGAAATAAGCAACTTGCAATATAATGCAAGGTGTTAATGCTAATGTATTTGTGTTCAAGGTGCATTAATCCAACAAGCACCAAACTGTAATTTGTAATTTAAACACGACAGCCTCGGGAAAATGTGAAAATAAATAAATCGGATATTGTTTTGCATTTGTTATACTTCACAGTTATTCTTCATGTCAACTTGTTGTAATCAAATATAATGCTGTAGCAAAACATGTTATCTTTAAAACAATTTAAAAGGCAATTTATTGTTTAGGAACACTGCTGCTCTCAGTCGGATGGTTTCTGCTGTCTTTCTTACATTTGATCTTTTCTATTTAGTCTTTATCTTGTGGTTCCAGGACTAGCACAGTCATGCGCAACATGCAAGTGAAAGTTATTAGCAAAGCATCCAGCATCTATCATTTTGAACATACAGTTCCTATAGTACAAAGCATTTCAGTTTGTGTCTCAGCAAAAGCCTCAAAGCAACCAGTGCTGGATTTCTGTTTCCTCACAATCTAAAATGAGCCTCATACACAATACTTAGAGGCACTGCTCTCAGTGCCATATGAGCTGTAGCTTGAAGGTTTCTTCTTGTCCTTAGAAATAGCAGTTTGATTAAAAAAATAAAAAAAAAGAAGAAAGTCTCAGCACAAGGTCTAACTTGTTTCCACATTCAGTGTCGTTCCTGAATGGATGGAGTAGCTCAGTTGTCATGGAGATAGTTTTGTTCTATAGAATTTTTTGTAAAGAAACTTGCTCAAGAGAATTTTTGGAAAAGAAAATTTTAATATCACATGATGAAGTTACAGTATAATGCAATGATATTTGGATGTTACATTTTTATTGGCACTGAGAGAAATGAGAGAGAAATTGGACTCCTAAACTGCAAAAATCCTTTACCCTTAAACACAGAAAACAGTTTTTGGGGACATCTGCCTCACCTGTATTGGTTTTATAACCTCTTCTACTCACTAAGCATCAAGTGTTGCAATTAATTCCATGAGGGTGAACTTTAAGTGTCCATCTACTGTGGTTTGTCTGAGAATGAATAAATGCACAAGTATAAAAAGAAAAACAAATGAGAAACCTGTACTTCCAACCATTCTTGCAATTTTGTTTTTCAATAGATAAACTATTATATCATAACAGTTGACATTCAAGCAAAAGTGACTTCTTTCAGTGGACTTGACTTAACAAAAATACAAGTCTGCAACAAAGATACAAATAGTGCAAGTAGTTTTCACAAAATGAGAGATACATACATAATACTGTGGGAAATCTGCTTGACTTTTTTTTTTAAAGCATATGGATAGGATTAGTGGTTCCAAAGTGATTGAATATTTTACAGTAATAAATGTTTTTTAGCTGTACATGCTGATCTTGGTCTATAAGGGTGAAAGCAAACATTAAGTATCAGACTGAAAATATAAGTGTATATAACAGTGCTACAATCATGGACAATTCTTATCACTGTTTTCTCTATATTTTGTCCAAACAAAGAAGCAGGTGCAGTGGTCGAGTTACCCCACTTATGTTTAATCTTTTCTGTCTCCTCTGTTTTGATCTGAAGGACTTGAGTTTCCCCTTGGCTTTAATAAGGTTGATCAGAATCCAAATTATGAACAAAATTCAGTGCCCTTCTAACTCCCATTCAGAGGCTTACTATTCGAAGGCCTGCCGAGGTCTTTGAGGTAACAATTGTCCAGACCAAGCTCTGCAGGTTGAGTTGTTCGGATAAAAATCCAGCTCTATAATCCTGATTCTGAGTGAATCTCTACCTATCAGATGCTTCCTGGGCTCTTAAGCAGCCTGTGATTGACAATGATTATCTCAAGCGGCTACCTTATCTCTGCCATCACCGTGGCCATGTCAGGGATTTTAGGTGAGGATGTTTGATCAAATACAGCACCAAACAGCTGACAGAGAATGTGTGTAGTGGAAGAAGCACAAGTAGAAGCAGCATTGAATTAAGATGTATAGATAAGAAAGCGATTTTTCCTCTCAGCCTGTGTCAGAGACAAAATCATTGAGATTTGTCTTCAGCTGCAGCACAGATATTAAGTCAAACACCATGTTCATGACAGGTTCAACCAGAGAACAGTATAAAGAGGTGGTTGCAATGAAAACATCTGCATTATATTCTGTAGATCTGCTATGGTACATGCTAAGTAATCAGTAACATTACACAGATTCAGCTCAGCCATCATTAAACATCTGACACTTTTTTTACATTTGTTTTGCATTGCAAATATCACTATTCACCTTTAACAGTGAAGCATGTCCTTAGTTGCAGCCCTTAAGAAAACACAATTCCTGCAACTTTTGAGAATTTTTAGGATCAGTTAATGCACTGATTATTTTGTGAACTAAACATGTATAGGTGTATAAATTGTATAAAATCAGAACGCAGTGTGTGTAATGCAACTTTCCTGAAGTCCAGTATGATGTATGCTATTTTATATCCAAATAGAAAACCCTAGATATTCAGTTTATATCATGTATAAGGCAGAGAAAACCATCAATTGCACACATTTGACATAATCTGGGAAGGCTTGGCAGTTCGGCTTAAAGCCAATAGTATGTAACATATTTCTAAAAAAACAAAACAAAACACTATGCTGTGGATTTTTACAGTAATAATCTCTCTGAATCATCACTTCTGACCCTCTGTCAGTGTATCATGGTATATTAACATATACAGACCCTACTCCCTGCCTGTATTTTCTATTTTCCGTTTGTTTGGTTGTGTTTGGGATGTTTCTATGTGTTGACCTCCAACCAGTAGCAGCATTGTACAGTGTGTGTGGGCAGAACAATATAAAGACAAAGCTACTCCAATTATACAGCTCTGTCCTTTTTGTACTCTTAACTGCACAGTTCTGTCTGAGAGACAAAACTCTGGGCAAAGCTCACACACATTTCTCCTTTCAACCTGTCGCCTCCAACAGACCTGTCAGTGACACACACAGTGAATTATGTCTAAATCATTCCTGCAATACAATTGCTGTGACAGAATTAGGAAAAAACATTACATTTTCTGTTTCCCAGCTTGAAATGTTACATACTTTGCCTTTAAACAATGGTCATCATTGTTACTCAGTCATTCTATTCATCATTTTAGTTCTAGTCTAAACTTCAGACTATCCTGACCTAGTTTATGGCTAAATTAAGAACATGTTATTTTCATGTGAATTATTTTGTCTTCATTTTATCACTGAATAGTATTTGTCTTATTGTCTGTCTTACATTGATTTTAAAATAAAAATTATGTTATTGAGTTCAGATGTATCATTCAGCTCTCTATCTGTGAACTCTGAACCTGGGAGATTGAATTGTTGTTTAGACTTGTGCAGATACATGCTGGCAGTCAGCAAGCTGTTGGCTTTACAATGTGGTCAGATACTGAATATTTATCAAAAGTTGTGGAACTACAAGGGGTCATAAAGTATTTGATCTGCTGGCCCTTTACTACGCTGCTTCTTTGAGGTGGGCACGGTGTGTCAGGGCCCTCAACGCAAGAGAGCTCTGACATATCAGTTGTGAGGAAGCCTGTTGACCTTCAACAGAACAATGCTCATGTTTGTGAGAGAGAAACAGAAAGAGGGGGGGGAGTCATTGCTTCTTGTGCAACCTGCAGGAACAGAAACATACTGCACGTAGAAGAGCAGGACTATGAGGAGAGTTCTACAGGACACCTATCAGTTTACTACATCCTTTCATTTACTGTTTCATGACAGCAAAAAAAACTAGAGATCTGGGTTTTAAAAGGGGCACAAGTAGATTTTTAAATATATGTTGTTGTTTTTCTGGTGAAGGAGTAAAACTTAAGCATCATCCATAAATCTCTACATCTACGAAAGCAAATCAATAGCACTTGTTGATCATAATAAACTTTTACATTCAAACAAAAATAGTATTTAAAGAGAAATTTCCCTATCTGATTAAATCATAAACTGAGTGGGTTTGGTACCTATTGAATCAGAATTCAGTCAGATATACAGAGGAACATGTGATGTGGCATTTTTCAGACCTAGCTGCGTGACTTACACAGGTTGCATGGTTGTGTTCATATTTCATAAAATGCTGTGCTTTGCTGATATCCTGTCCTCTTTACCATAAATAAACTTAGAGGTTAAATCCTAAATATATAAAGTATACACACAGGTAAAACTGACTCTAGTTCTTCACAAATACGCCATTGTAGCTCTTAGTTTTTCATGTTAGATGAAGAAATTCTGGCAAGTACTGTATGATACATTTGTCCTGCCTGCAATGTCTGCAAAATGTACAATATGTTCTTTTCTGAATGTATTCCATATATATTTGAGCATCTGTATTGGATATGTGTCTTTCTGCATTTCGACTGAGCAGTGCTGCAAACTCACAAGCTCTAGAGTATTACCATGAGTTGCGTGTGAGGCAGGTTACTCAGCCCGTCTGCAGCCAGCCAGTGAACCTGTTCTGAAACTGTATACCTGTGCTGAAAAGAGGAGTCGCCATTTCAGTGCTGTCTGTTTGGATCAGTGTTCCCTGTGGCGCTATGCCCTCTTTGAGAGCTCCTCTGTTGGGGATCTATTCCTTGGCCCCTGACTCTCTCTCTCTCTCTGTTGACACAATGGGCCCTTTGTAAGTACATATACTACTGCTGTGGGACCTTGCTTCGTATTTTCAGCAATTATACATGATCCCACTCCAGCCATCCCTCTTGGTGCTGCTTCATTGGAGAGAAATGCAATCGAATCGCAGAGAATTGCAGTGAAACAGGGACCTAGGAAGAGGCTTGCAGGAATTAGATTGTGGTGCTGATAAGTTCCATATAGAGCGAGTAAACATGTTCTTATCTTGTTATCCAGCTTGCACATTAACACATGGTGTGTGGAGGAGGTGGAGGAGGGTTTAAAAGGATAAATCAAATCCTAATCATTCTGTTTGGCTTTTCCCTCTCTTTGCTCTTTGTCTCTATTTCTGTTTCTCATCATGCAACAAACCCTGGCGCACTCGCAAGAACAATGGAGGGGTCAGAAGTACCAGTCATTTTCCTGCACCTGCCGAAGGCTCAAGAAATGAGTGCACAGTGATTACGTGCCCTAATGTGTAGCGTTTAAAGAGTGGTTTCCTGCAGCAGAATAAAATGGTAGTGCCCTCTGTGAAGTATTAATGATGTGGATGGATGAATCAGGTCGGCACAAACCTGTTGACGGCAGCTGCAGCGCTCTCTTAAAGCTGCACCCAGACATCAGGCTTAACCGCTTGGTAAATTGGACATGCTTGTTGGCTGTAGCTCCAATTTATGTGCACTCTCTATTGCAGTTAGTCCATCTTCATTATTGAAATGGCCTCTCGTCAGGTCTTGACAGAGTGGTGGAGATGGTAAAAGGAGGGAGAGCCGTGGGGAGACAGGGGAGCATACAGGAGAGTCGTGAATAATGTGGAAAATAAACACATTTGAGGTATCGGAGCTGGCTGGCAGGAGGGGTGTTAAGAGTGTTGTGAAATGCCCAGTTTTCATTCTCTCCATCTCTCTCATGTGGTTGTATGTACAGCTTCTGCCAGTGGATGCTGATGCTGTGGATCCTCAGCCTTGGGGCTTTGTCTCTCACACATGCAGTTGGACATAAACATGCACACACACTCACTCACAGCTCTGGGCTCTCAGCACTGGCAGAACCTCTGTAGCCTGACCAGCATCCCAGCTGTGTGGAGTGTCACTGCCACTCTGGAGACACACTGCTCAGTGGCTCCAGCCTATTTTTAATAGGGTGCTGCGGTGACTTTTTATGAGTCCTCTGGAATGTTGGATTGATAAGGCTGGGCTTAGCTCATCTGGGTCACTTGGTTCAGGAGGGGATTTCGATTTCAATTCATGCTTTGTTGAAGGGACTGTGATTATTGCTAGATGTAGAATTTCAATTTCTCAGTGTGACAAATTGATAGAAGATGACCTCAAAACCTTCTCCTGTAAATGCAATGCACTGCTTTCCTATGAAGTGAAATCAGGTTCTAACTACAGGGTCCTTGTACCTGCTGCACACATGAGCAGATGTGATGGCTCATAAGGTAATTACCCATTGAGTCAGTGTGTCTGCAACTGTAAACTGAGGCAGGGGTTCCCTTCAGGTAGCTCTCCTGCTCAGGTCACTGAACAGCTAATGACATTTAGAAGAAATAGGATGAAAGAGACGGCTGTTGTTTGCAGTCAGCCGCACACTACCTTTGTCTTATTGTCTGCCGTCTGTCTTAATCTCCCAGCCACCCTTTTCACACCACAAGGAGATCATGTTATTAGATCCTGTCCCCTGGCTCATTTGTCATCCTGCAGCACTGTTCCTCCTGAGAAGAACTGAAAAAAAGGAAAAGAGATGGAGAGAAAACAATGTAAACAGCCATGGGGCCAAAACATCAAATGTTCATCGTTTACTGGCCCAGCCTTCTCGTGTCTGTGTCATTTTTTTCCCCATATTTTACTACCAACACTAGATTAACATGCTATTTATTTTTCTGAGCCATCCTACCCAATTTAAAGGCAATTATCTGGGCTGAAAAACGTATCTGTCTCTACCTTAGCATGTTGTATCATTGTACACCATGGAACAAAGTGCACTACATCCTCCGACACATAGGCACCCACTCAATCATCCCCACACCACTTTCATTATTCCTCGTGCCAGTAAAAACTATTGTCAGTGTTCACAGTTTGCTGTCACTGCCACAGTCATGTATCCTTAAGCTCTTCTCTTTGAGCTGGGTTGGCTTTCTTGCTGCCAAAGCACACAGAAGGGAGGGAGTCTGCTAATTACAATAAACAAATATGCTCAAAGCCACCTATGTAAGGTTCGCATAGGTTAACAACTCTGCTATAAATGTGTAATGAAGCTTAAAATAGGACAGTATGCCATACAGTTGCCATAGTGATCTCAGCTGTGATGCTTTGTGTACTTTCTTGGTTAGCAAAGTTTAAATTAGACACAAACCTGTGATACTGAGAAGAAATGAATGATTGTTTGGTGCCCAGGGGTCTCTTTCATGTCTTCCTCATATTTTAAGCATCTCTTCAATTACTGCCACTTTTGTTTATCTGTGCCTTGTGTGGGTACGTGATGCGTAATATTGCATTAGACACACGGCAGCCGCCCTTTGACAAGTCTCTTGATTCGTACTAACTTCACTTTCTCTCTGGCTCTGTCTTTCAACAGGTGGGACAGTCAAAATGATGCGTAGGAGGTGCAACGTTGAGCCGTATTGATGGATGTGTTAACAGACAGCAGTCTCACATTGATCGTGAAGACTTCAGAACCAGAGAATGCAAATGCGGTGGAGAATACAGGTAAAGGCTCTTGGCTTACTGATTTTTGTATTCATTGCTTGTTAATACAACAAAGCATTTTTACAAAAATAGATGTTGCCCTCTTAGAAGGAAAGAATTGTACTAAACTAGAAGTGCAATCAGAGTGTACAGACCTAGACAAGTAGTAATGCTCTTGTTAAATATTCTTGAGCCACAAACGCAGCAGAAATTATAGT
This sequence comes from Apogonichthyoides opercularis, assembly GCA_029814545.1. NCBI lineage: Eukaryota > Metazoa > Chordata > Actinopteri > Kurtiformes > Apogonidae > Apogonichthyoides > Apogonichthyoides opercularis. The sequence goes on from JAPTGW010000002.1 coordinate 24,721,231, forward strand.
CTTTATTTTCCTCCTTATGTTGGTAATGCCTCCAGTTAGTGTAATTGACTCTAATCATGGCAAGAAAGGTCTTAAAGTGACACTCCGGAATTTTGGACATCGGACCTCATTTCCTAGTGAGCCAGAGTGTAGGAAATGTGTAGAGAA
>JAPTGW010000002.1:24991539-25004589 GCA_029814545.1 Apogonichthyoides opercularis
GATAGATAATTGTTTTTAGTGTATTTTACAGCTGATTTAGGACATGGGTCAAAACGAACCTGTTAACATAAGAGATGGTAACAGAAAGCTAACACAAGAGGAAGGTTAAACAAGAGTCAGGCTTTAGATTTAAGCTTTGTTGCTTTATTTATTCACATTATACACTGAGCAAAAATATAAACACCCCATGTACAGTATCTGTAACATGAGACGAGCGCCCAAAATGGGAAATGAGAGTAACATTCCACAAGCTACAACTGACAACCTTGTCAACTCAATGAGAAGACAATGTGTCACTGTATGGGAAGCCAATGGTAGACACACAAGATACTGAGTGGTGATTTCTTTCAACCGTCCTCCACTGTGTCCATATGAATGTCCCTGAATGCCAGACGCCACTATCATGTTCTAATGAACAGTAATATGTACCGCACCGATCAACAAAATAAATTGTGTGTGATTTAATATATTGTGCAACAGCTAATGCTATTAAAAATGTAAAGTGTCACATGGGGCATTTATACTTTTTGCTCAGTGTATATCTGGGGTTAACGGTGATGATTCAGAGCCTATTTCTTGGAAATGACAAGACTTACATGACTCCACCAGTGTCATTCCTTGACCGTAAAACAACACAAAACATGTCTTTGCAGAGTCGCAATGACGTCATCAAGGAGCGCTTTGGCATGGACTGGAAATCCGACATCACGTTACGGTTGGCTGCGCTGCACATTTACATCACTGTGTCCTCTGCAAGGCCCAATCAGAAAATCTCTCTGAAACACGTAGAGTAAGTTTAAAAAAAAAAAAAAAAAAAAAGATGACCCTTTAGATGAAGTCATGAAGAATTCCAAACACAAAATGGAGTATTGTACTTTTACCTAATTAACAATTCTGAGTAGCATATCAGGGAAGTTTGTTCATTCAATAATATCTAAATGATTAATAATTAACCCCAATAGTATTAAAGACTGAAATTACTCATGGATAATTTTCCCCAGGTTGTCATGAGACAAAGAAATCTATTGCTTTGTGAAATTACATCCCTTCTTCAATTGGCTCATTTATCCTTCAAACCCTCAACTTAGCAAGTAATTACCTTCTCCCGTCAGATCTACAGAAGCAGAACAGATCTGGTGTGCTTGCAATAGGGTTAAGGTAGCCATGTCAAGTCAGAAGTCAGATATGAAGTTGACTCAAGGCATAATGGAGGATCACTGTGTCTTCCCATGGGATTAAAAAAAAAAACCTTTGTCCTTTCCTTTGTGATAATTTCTCTGGTCTCCGATTAAACCTTTCTACAATTATTTTCTTTTTTTTCTTTTGCTGTGAATACTTCTTCAAGGTTTTTCTTTGCTTTTTATTTCAGAAAAGAGTGGGGACTAGAGCCTTTCCTTCCCCTCACTCTGCTTCCAACAGTAAAGGAGAAGAATGTGTGCAAGACCCTGTCTCAGTTGCTGAAGACCTACCAGCATCCACCACCATCTGGCAACAAGGTGATGCACATAAAAACACTTCAACACTGTCAACTGTAGCCATCTTTATGTCTGAAATAGGTAGACAATTAGGTATATGTTGTTTTATTGATTTAGTTACACTGCGACAGCACAGCATTAACAGCACTGAGAAGGATATGCCACATTCAGATATTCTTTTTTTAGAGTTAACTTAAAACTCACTGTATTCTATGGTTACGTTTGCATGGTAACCAGCCCTGTATCTCTGGACAAAGCCTTCATCTCTATTGATGTTGCTGTTGCATAAGACTAAAGCAACATCTGTGGCTCAACAGTGCCTCCAGGAGGTTGAAGGGTGTACTGAAGTGTATTCTTCCTTCAAATAAGAGTGCTCATTGTTTATCATTTTGTTGACAGGTTCCTCCTCTCCAAGGGAAGCTGCAGTACATGCGTGTACTCAATGACCTTCCACCTTTCGGTGGAATATTGTTCCACACTGTTGGGCTGGTAATTAAGATTTTAATCATTGTGTAGATGAATACATGTGGGTAGTATCTCTTTTACATAATTTTTTGCTCCAAGGAATCATTATTATGCTTGTATGTGGTTAAAACAACACAAAATGTACCTGTTTCACATGTTAAGAGACTAGTATAATTATAATATTTTGTTGTTTCAGCATATTAATGTCAATTGAATGAATCTCCTGCAGGATGAGAAACAATCAGCTACCACACTTCTGGTGGGTCCTCGGCATGGCATTAGTCATGTGATTGACCTTAAAAACAACCTTACAACAGTTCTGGCTGAGTTCAGTAGAGTCTCCAAGATCCAGCTATACCGAGAGAGTCAAGGAGTGGCTCGTGTAGAGGTGTCAATCCATGAGGCCAAGGTATTATGACAGAATTTTTAAACATGCATGTAAGATACAATATTATAATGATAAAATACACCATTTTACACAAACTAAGTAAGCACGACAGAATATGCATTTTGTATGCCTTAAAAACTGCTATAAAAAGTCATTTTAATTTCATGATCTCATTACAAAAGGAGCAGGCAATACTCATTGCCTGTCGCTTAATTAGTCTCCTAATTCCCCTCCCTGCGATCCCTGGCAGCCCCTGGTCCTACTCATGGAATGGCCTGATGCCAGTAACTTTGCTTGCCTTATCTCTGGCTACTACAAGCTGTTTGTAGACCCGAAACGAACCATCTACTTTCGGACCCCTGGTCAGTCTCAGCTGACCAAGGCAGGTATGTTAAAAGTCTTTTCATATATCTTACATATTTTCCCACTAACAAGGCAATGTACAACAGTTTTTTTTAATCTGAAATTTCATTGTTTCAGCTTTTAAAACAAAATATTTCACACATCTGGAGTCATATAAGTTCAAGTTTTCTCCTTTCAGCATTGTCAAATGTTAGACCCTGCATGTCAAGAAGTATTTAGCAAACTTTATTTTATTTCTACATGGACATTGATCTTCTTCATTGACTGAAACCATTACCTGAGTAACCAGGTTGTCCTGGAACTACCATCCCATGGTGCCTTCTGCTGTCTCTCCTCATCTCCATCTTGATTCACTGGAATGGGTTACCATATATGTCTATTTCGCAAGATAGAATAACATCATGGAATTTTACAATACATTTAATGCTTTTATGTAATCACAAACATTTATTCTACAAAGATCCTCTGCCATCTGCTGTCTCAACCTGTAGTCCACATAAAGAAGGATCATCATATCATCACATTCCACCAGAAACTAACCCTCCAACCTCAAACAAGCTTCAACTTCCAACATCCATCTCTGAAATAACAATTTCCATGTGACCACAAGCTGCCACCTCTGCTTTCCCATCTGGATCTTCTCTATCCCAACTATTTTTAACACCCCGAACTCTCCACTGCTTTGACCATTCTATCCTCAGATTACAGAAGCTCCCACCATGCCCACCCACGCTCTGGAACAACCAGCATGCCTAGTGGAGGGCGGCGAGGCGACGAGAGGGAGAACTCACACAGGGAGTCAGGGTCTTCCAGGGCCCTTGTTCCTGCAGAGCCTCAGCATCTGGGCCTGTGTCATGTCCACCTTCGAGAACAACAGCAGTTTCAGGAGTTTCAAACACACACTGAAGCTGAACTTGATATTAATGAGAACTTTATTTCTCAAGAGCCTCCTGGTCGGCCCCGCACCAAGTCTGACCCGACCCTGCAGAGTACAGAAGAAATAGCTGGGGTTTCAGAGAATCCAGCAGTGGAAAACACAGGATTTAGAATACGAGCCCAAACAATGAATCAATCTCAGAAAAATACACGATACTTCTGTGATTCCTGCAAAGCAAGGCTTAGGGCAGAGGGTCTATCAGCAGTTGTGAACAGTAGTGGGAGCTCAGGTAAACACTGCTCTAGTGCCTGTGCGTCCCGAGATGGAGGTGCTGTTGACCTTACTGCCCTACCACCCCCAGGTAATGAAGAGGAGGAGGAGGTAACTAATGGTGGAGAGATGCTGCAACCACCATCATCTGCTATTGCTGCCCCACCACCTGGCTTCAGGGACAACAGCTCAGATGAGGATGACCCAAAAAGAGGGAGAAAGGCTCGAACCAGTGCCAGCCCAAGGACAGCCACTGGAAAGATTGCCCAGGCAAAGGAAGATGTGCCTGTGACACTGATAGATAATGTGGCCACAAGAACAGTGCGTGATCACGCCCAGGAGCTTGATGATGCCCTGGTATCCACGTTGCAGGCACTAGAGGCTTTGGCAGCTTCTGAGGACTACCCCCATCACCCTCAACAGCCAACACAGACTGCAGGTCAACAACCTGAGTCATTCCACAGCTCTCCTTTAAATCACAGAATAAGATCAATAGCTCAATACACAAGATTTATTTTCTCATCAATTACCATTATATTGTACATTGCAATTTTATTGCCACACAATATATTTGCAGTTCAGCATCCATTTCCTTTACTTACTGTGAAGTGTAAACATGAAATGATGGAGCTCATATGCATACGTCAACTGAAATGCAAATCATTTTAAAAACATGAATTAAAGGCAATAATCAACTCTGACATGTTTAAACTAGAGAAAATGTATCTTCTTGAAGGCATATTTATATAACAATTACAAAAGCCTACTCATTTTTTAGACTGAACATAAAGTAGGATACCACAAGTATATTTGCATCAGCATTCAAATACTGTAGTTCTTTCACTCTAAGTAACATAAACCAAACCTACTAGGCCACAGATAAGTCTGAAGATGGGCTGTATATCTAATACTGTGAGACCAATTTAGAGAGCAAATTTAAACTGTTTTTGTTATTAAGATGAATGAAGTCAGCTGCAAATGCCCTGTCCTCTATCAATAGAAAACCCTATTTGTAATAATTAAACGTTTATGTATTATTGTTGTTTCTTTATCATTCTAACACTGTGCTGTGTTGCCTCTCTTCTTAGGTCTAATTGTCTTAGCTGCCATTACACCTGAGTCATCACTGGACTCAGGACATGAGACCAACTCCTCTGAATTGACAGATGTTTCTGAGATGGTGTCAGCAATGAAGCAGAACCAGAACCAGGCATACCTTCTTGCTCACCATATCAACAAGGAACGCATCCTATGTCGCCGTGACTTTCCCCTTGCAATCCCAGGTTGCACCGCAAAGACCATTGGCACTGGGGCATTCTCTGTGGGTCAGATTCGTGCTGGCTGCCCACCCAAGCAAGTTATCCTCAGCAAAACTGTTCCCTTTAAAGTCAGCCCCAGTCAGGACTCTGCAATACTTCGTGTTGTAGCGGAGCAGGCAAGCAATCAAGATAGTACACAGACAGAACAAAAAGCATTAATGAAAGCAAACATAGAGCCCACCAAAGCAAACATCCTAGATCCCCCTTCCAAGTCAGCTGAAGAACTGAAAGCATCAGATATATTGCTCACAGCTCAAGTTAGCAAAGATCATAAGTTATCAAATTCAGTGGGAGAGACGCAGAGCCAAAATCTGTGTGAGGATTTTAAGGGGAAGACAATGGCCTCTCTTAAAACAGACCCTAGCAACAAAGCCTTACCTATCCTCTTGCCTGTGGACTTAACTGTCTCTGCCAAGATTTCCCCAAGTATTGTGTGCCAAGATGCCGAGACTGCCTCTAGTGAGACCATGAAGCCTTCAAGCTCTACAGAACTTCTGCCAGTTGATGATCTTTTTTGCACATGCCCAGTGCAACAGGAGCCTGGGACTCAACTAAGACTGAAAGATCCACAAGTGCAAAAGGTAGTGGTGTTTCAATCCTCCTCTCCCACAGATGATGAGCGACTTAGGGCAAAAGGCCTACAACTGGCTAACAGCAAAGAAAATGCAATGAAAGCAGGCGCAGATCCTAGTTTGGCCAAACCCAGCTCTCAAATACAAACCAAATACTCTCCTCGGTTACCTGCAAAATCAGAGAGAAAAGAAGGAGCTGAGAGTAAGACTGAGGGTGCTCAGGCTAAAGCACACCCAGAGTCACAGAAAAGTACAGTAAAATCCTTACCTATTTTAGATGATCCAACTCCTAGTGCTTCTGTGGATAAGGTTTCCACTCTCCCAGCCAGAGACTCAAAGAAGCAAGGCAGTGGTAAGATAAAGTCCCAGCGCAGTGCTCCTTTCTTGAGCTTTAGAAACCTTCTTTCAGCAACGTTCCCAGCAAGAATGCGAAGAGAAACAGATGAACGAAGGGCTCAGCTGCAGAAAGTTCGTCAGTATGAGCTGGAGTTCTTAGAGGAACTGCTGAAACCCAAGTCATCCCAAGGAGAATTTTTACCCCAGGGATCTTCACCTGTACCCTCAGGCACTCCTTGTGCTTGCCAGCTTCGCACAAGCCCAGTGCTGAAGGCACCTGGTATCTCTCGAGAGCAACGACGCAGCTGTGACTGTAAGCGAATGTGTAGAGGCATGCGACTCCCTGACACACCTGTTGGCTCCAACACAGAGACACAGCACAGAGGCAGAGAGAGAACTATCTCAAAGACTCCTCCAGCAGTCTCCAAAACCTCTCACACTCCTGGTTCTACAAGGAGACCTCAAACTTTAGAGATCAAGACCACAAGGATACGCTCTACAAGCCTTGAGTCAAGAGAACCAAGAGGAGAGCGTGGCTCTTGCTTGCCCACCTGTACATCTCAAACTGACTGTATGGGAGCTCCACAATATAAGAAACTGCAGAGGCGATACAGTATTGGAGAGCTGGATAACAGCACGAACACACCAGTGTATGCTGAAGTGAAGCCTAAAGCCAAGAGTCTAGAGAAGGAGATGGAAAGAGTGAGGGCCACAGGGCTGAGACTTCCTACCCCTGTTGATCCAGTCCACATTGAGTCTCATCAGGCAGAAGGAAAAGGGAAAAAGGGTGTATTTTTCATTCAGGGAGAAGAGCTATTGCGTGAGGGTAAAGAAGGGACAGGAGAGGTGCTGCTTACCCTACCCAGTGAAGACAGTGATGAAAAAGACAAATGTTGCTCATTCTGTTTTTGCTACAGAAAGTGTGAGGCAGCCGATGAGAGCAGTGAGAAGGATGAGCTTTCATACTCCATACCTCTTCAGGTTCTTCCAGGCATGGAGCTGGACTCACGTACATTTCCTGTAGTTAGCAAAACACTCCAGGTCCTAAACGCAGAGGACTGCAGCGGGGAAGAAGAGGAGGAAGAAGAGGAGGAACCACAGACACAGGAGATAGACCTGAGAGCCTGTGGTACATTAGAAGGAAGCTTGGCTCGAGTACAGGCTTTACAGGGGAAGACTTTTACCTTGCCTGATGGCTTCCTCAATGCCCAGTTGGATGCTAATGAGCTTCTAGCGATTCTACGTCAGTGTGCTAACAGCCCACAAGCCGAAGGTGAGGCTCGCCTCCAGCCCTCTCGGATCGCAGAGTACAAGCAGGAGTTAGCGGTTCGCTTCAAAGAGTTTAGAGCATCATGCCGGAGAGTAGCAAGTGTTGAAAAAAGCCCAACTCGTATGCTTGCTGTTGTCACAGCCAGTTTCCAAGTGTTATGTGAACTAACACAGACTTTCATCAAATTGGTTAGGGGAGTTCGTTCAGAAGCTCAAAGGCTGCAACTATTAAGAAAAGTCGAGGAAGTAGCTATCAATTACACTTTGCTACTTCGGGCTGCAGAGGAATCAATGGGACACTCAAGCAGTCTGCCAACAAAGACAGTGAGCCCTCAAGTTCCATCCAACACCAATAATATGAACTCACTTACTCGACCCATCAAAACTCTGCCTGCCCAGTAAGGCAGTGAGACGTAAAACAACCAAGAATGTTGATAGCTACTCTATCCAAATTCATTATTTATTTATTGTTTACATTTTTTACAAGACATGCAATGAATCATCCTCAGTAAAATTTGCAATGCAGCTGTTCCATCACATGTTTACGGGCCCTGAGGTAGCCTTGTGGATCTTGTTTTGAAAATAAACATATGCCACACTAATGCACAATGGAATAAGAACCCTATAACAGACTGGGTGATACAGGGCTAATCACCTCACATCAATATTCAAAATACATCATTTGTCAGTACAATATTTTATATGTAATATATATTTGAGTTGTATCTATTTAGCAAATAATATAAAGTTTTGTGGAGAAAAAAGGTGACAAATATATTTGAAATGTATTAAGTTAACAGATCCTTAAATTATAATAAATCATCCAAAATAAGTGTATGCTCTGGACTAAAATATTTCAGATATTTCGTTAAGTAGCGACTTCTGTAAATTGCATAGTCCAAAGCTTTGGTTGGTTAGGTGGTGATGTGTTTGTTGTTAAACTTTCTAACTGTTGTAATGCAAAATGAAGATCTCTCTGTTGGCTATGTTAAAACTGTCTGGCATACTGTTACAAAAGTGAAAAAAAATGTGAGGGACAGTGTTGGAAAATGAAAATCAGTGAAAGAAAAGTATGATACATTTAACTCTATTTGACAGAAGCCCATTCTCTCACTATAACAGTGCAGGTATGAAACACACCTGCTCAGGGCAGACAATGTAGCAGAGACCCAAGTCACAGTCCTACTCACTGTACAGTAATGAGTGCGGTTACCTCATTCTACTGTAATGAAAGAACAACCCACACTGTACTAAATGCACACTGTATTTTTCACCATCACTGATCCACTACTACACTACTCACTTGCATCTCACTTGCTGTGAATCTTAGTTTTAAATATATCCATCCATCTGCAAGTGATTAATAAAGCTATCACTAGAATTTTGCACAACCTTTGACATTAGCTTGCGAACTGAAATGCATATGTTAACGTTTGATTCCTTTTTTTTTTTAATTTGTCCTGCTGCTGAAAAACTCACTTTAGTCCACACCACCAATTTATTGTAGATCATGTTTTTGAAGTTAGAGCTTACTTGTTTCAAAGGATCCTTTGTTTTCATTCAGGTTTTCAAATACAGTATAAACTAATTTGCTTTCTATGTGCTATTAAACATTGTGCAATCTAGCAAATATACAGTATAATAAACCCACAAAGTAGTTTTCTATGTATTTTAATAAAACTAACACATCTGTTCTCTGTCTGAAATCTTTTTGTCTCATGCTCTTGTTAAACCTTGAAATTAATCACAGAGGCTCTATAGCTTTCCTGACTAAACATGTATACTGGACATACTGTTAAAAGAGAGTGCTGCAAAATCAAATGACTGATGACACTACGAGTTTGGCAATATGTTTTTTCTTGTGGAAACAAAAATACAGTAATAAAAAAATGCTCAGTCACAGTCCAATTAAGTCATACTCTTTTGATTACGGATGCACTGATTGCAAAATTCCAATGGCCAATATCAACACAGATTATTCAAATGACATCTTGGATGACAACTAATGCTCATTCCAAGGTTACTTTCTGTTTCTTTGTATTTTTGTTGTTATTTATCCTCCTATATCAAATAAATCTTAATTATGAATTAATTTTAAAGTATTTCAGCCTTTCATCTTCTAAGCGAACAAAGATTCAAACATCCAAATATGCGGGGAAAAAATCGTATTATCACTGCCATAGGTGAAAAGTCATTTTATATTGACTAGTATGAATAAATAGGTGCAATATATCAGTGCATCCCGACTTTTGATACATAGGCCCAATCCCAATTCATCCCTTGGCCCTCCCCCTTACCCCTACACCTCCATTTTGCTTGTACACATAAAGAGGTAGGGGTGTCCCGATTCTCAATGAGGGGAAGGACTAAGGGGGACTGCTGTTTGGCCCTCGAAATGGAGATTTTTCAGGACCACACTACAAATGGAGGGGTATGAGAAATTCCCCATAATTCTGTTTGAATTATTGGCAACATGGAGGTAAACGCAACTAAAAAGTGCAGCAGTGTGATGAAAGAAACACACAAATGACCACATTTTCTTCGTAAACAACTTAATCATTTGATCATCTGTTTAATGTTGTTTCAATATGTTATAGAACGCATTTCTGCGGTTTGCAGTTGATAGCCGCAAAAAGATGCCCAAAGCCCATGCAACAGACAGTTACAGCTTCTGACGGCATGGTGAATTGTTTCACAAAGTTGTTGCATCTGTTTATAACAGCATTGATGATGTAACAGGTCTCAAAGGGTTGTCCCATTTCATAGGAGAATATTTCAACCCCTACCCCTTGCAACTCCGTTTCAAGGTAGCACCAAGTGCAAGTGACAAGGGGTATGGGGGAGGGCCAAAGGGTGAATAGGGATTGGGTCATATAGTCACTAAAACCAATGATGTATTTAACTGCTTGGTGAAATACTGTGGACTACAAATATTCATACAAATCCAGAAACATTAGAAGTCAGTGCAGGTGATCTTTTACAGTGAAGCTAAACTGGTGACATTCTGTCCTAGTACTGTGGTACATTTGTCTTTTTAATTTGGCTCCATGTGATTAATGATGCTGTAAATAGGACTATGCATCAGTTCAGTAAAATTTTGCCATCAATATGAAAAGTTCTTCATCATTGACCTCCCGTTCAGGGTATTTCCAGGCACTTTTTTTTAACAGTTTGTCCTGTGGTGTTGATGTGGCATTTTCCATAACCATAAGCAGTGTTTTACCATTCACTGTACTGCATGTTTTCCCTTACATATTGGACTTTCAGGGGCTGATGCTTAGATTATTGAAGGCAACGTTAGTGTTCATAGACAATTTTCCAGCTGTAAAAGGAGAAAAACACAGGGGATGGCCATGTGGTAATATGTAAATGTTTTTCAAATGACATTCGGTATGGAAATGTATTATTCTAAACTGCAAATGTAAATAACAAGAAGAAATATTTGAGAGAATATGAAATACTTTTAAATCATTACTTGTAACATGAAGATTTATCCAGACTCTTCACTATTTTGTAAAAAGAACTAAATAAAACATGTCGGTAAGGTTAATTATTTATAGTAGTAATGTAACATAGAAACTAATAGCAAAACATATATTTTAAAGAGTATATTATGTGTATAAAGCATGGGACATGTTTATTTTTATAAACAAAAACATCAGATGATGGTCTTTCATCAGCACTTGAACATTTTAACATTATGATAAACATTTTCTGTGGATGTCATTGTTCAGTTGCTTTGCAAAGCTCTGTGGATTTGTCTGTTTCATTCATACGATGAGCCTGCCACGGCTTAATCCATTGTTTCCTTATGTGCACCTGATCATTTCTGTCTTTATTTACTGTCAATGATCTTGTCGTCACTGTGGTCCTGTCTGTGTACAAAGTTAACTCATGTTTTAAGAGCAATAAAGTGTATTATTTAAACTCTTCCAGAGAATTTGGAAATGACATTGCATGCAGCAATCTAACAGAAGGTATCAGTAAGTATGACTTTAAACAGCTGATGTCATGTGAAAAGACAATTACTTGGAAAGATTTCCCTGCAGTTACTTCCGGCTGGGGTTGCTTAATTCATTTGCGTCAGGCACAAGTTTCTGTTGACTGAGCACTTTATAGTTCACTGAACTGACACAACACTGGCAGTAAAATAACTTTGTGTTATTGACACAAAATAATTCCAACAGTTCTTTTAGTGTTACTATGCTAAGTTTTTTGTTTTTTAAAAGCACATTATGGACCAATTACAAGGGAGAACTTTTTAGTAGGTCCCAAAAATACTGCAGTAGGTTTACATTAATTTACAAAACTGAAAGAAGAAAAAGTGAAATTGGCAAACCTCTCAGTTAGTCCTTAATGTTACATAATTCTACGTCTAACTATCAAGAGAACATATGCATGTAGGTCATGATACTGAAGTTTAAAACATTTAAATGTCCAGTGTGTAATATTTAGTAGCTTAAAGAGGTGAAGTTGCAGATTGAAACAGAATATTGCTCATGCATCCCTGTGATTTCACTCAAAATGTGAAAAAGGCCCTCCTTAGAGCATGTGTTGGGTTTGTCCATTCTAGGCTTATTAGTAAAGTGGATAACGAAGTGATGCAATACTGATGTACATAATAATTTATGTAATTTACATCAACCAAGATAAAACAAAAAATTTAAGAATCTAAGAAGCTGAGCTATAGTAGAAACCTAGCAGTGCAGCATAGCAGACTCCATGGCGTGGAACCACTCTCTTTATAGATGTACACGCCTCATTCTAAGATAGGAGGGGAAAAAAAAACACAACAGTACTTACAGAATCCCATTCCATGTAGTTGTGCCCCATAGGACTTTGGGGAAAAAAATCACTTTAAGCGATAACAAGAAAGTTTGTTATTTGTAAATCTGCTGACGCATCAGACTTTGTAAATACATAATTATAAAACCTACATATTCAAAAGTAATGCTGATTACACTTGTTGTAACTTTCTCTCTTGGTGGCACAGTGGTGCACTGGAGCGGAGAGAGACAAAAGTGAACAATGGAGTTTGCATTTTCTCCCCGTCTCTGCATGGGGTCTGTCTGAGTTCTCCAGTTTCCTCCCACTGTGTAAAAACATGCACTTTAATTTATAAAGTTAACTGGTCAATCTCAATCACCCATAGCTGTGAATGTGAGAGTGAATGGTTGTTTGTCTATATATGTTAGACCCATGATGAACTGGTAATACCAGGGTGTACCCCGTCTTCATTTGATTGCAGGTGGAACAGACTCCAGCACACCATCTTAAGGATTAAGCTACTCAAATAATAAATGAATGAATGGAAAGCAACTCGGTGGTGCAGTGGTTAGCGCCCGTTCGATTCCAACACCAGTTGATGGGGGCGGGACCTTTCTGTGTGGAGTTTGCATGTTCTCCTCATGTTTATGTGGGTTCTCTCTGGGTACTCCAGCTTCCTCCCACCATCGAAAGACATGCACTGATAGGTTAATCTACATTGTCCATAGGTGTGAATGAACTGGCGACATGTCCAGGGTGTACTTCGCCCCATAAGTAGCTGGGATAGGTTAAAGTGACCCCCGTGACCCTAGTGAGGATAAAGCGTGTTCAGAAAATGAATGAATGAACTCTCCAGTCTGATCAGAGCTGACGAAGACATCTCTGCAGTACAACATGAGCAAACATGTATGTGGTGAGTTTCGTCCCTTTTAATATTTTTCACCTCATT
>JAPTGW010000002.1:25023722-25035822 GCA_029814545.1 Apogonichthyoides opercularis
TCAGTTGAACTTTAGATTTTAAAGTGAGATATTTTTCCACAGGGCTGTGACTGTATAGCATTAGGCATCATTAAATTTAACTAAATTTGAAAGAAAATACTAGAGAGAACAAATCCCTCCCTGACAGGGTTAATGTGTTTCAGCTGAGGTGAACATAATAGTGAATACAACAGCTTCTCCCTTTAAACTTGACTCTTCCTCTGACTCAGGTGAGCAACAGACACAACCTGTCTTTTAGCTGTTCGGCAGGTTTAATGAACACAAAGCCACGGTGTTTTGTATTCAAAGCTGTTGAAACTAATACATGAGTTTAAGGTGAAGCAGATTATATTAACATGAAGGAGCAGTGCTAAACAGAAATGATCCTTGTAATTATTTACTTGATCTGCGTCTGTTTAGCTGCAGAACAAAATGCCAAACCAACAATGTTATATCAAGTATCACTATTAGTTCATTCCTACATGCAGGTCAGTTAGAAGCTTCTAATAGGCCGCAAGCCTTGTTTTGAAACAAGATGAACTTTGCTCATTTGCTGCAACTGAACTGGCAGAATGTAATTACCTCAAATGAACAGTAATAGAGGGATAATTACTTATAATCCATGTTAATTTATGGTGAGATTGGGGTAGTCGTGTTTGTGTTGGACCATTGTTTATGCTGCGCACGCCATCTAAAACAGGTAGCATATTGTGTCCCTGATAGCTACTTTAGCAGCTCAGCCATGGAGCTTAACAGCCAGACCATTCATTGCTTATTTTCAGTTTCACATCATTAGCCATACCATATGTGCTTTGCGAGGTTATCATAGCCAAAACATCCAGTAATCCTTGCTGCGACATAATCTGATCTGCTCTGGCTGGGGTGCCGCCGCATGGCTAAACTGCCTTGGGTGGGATTGCACAGCATGTGATGTCGGGGCCCCCTCTGTGAGCAGACTGGAACAGGGACAGACACACTGGAACTGAGAGCAACTCTGTAATCTCTTGTGGATTTTTTAAATCATACAGAAAATCCTATAAACCTTAGCATCACATAACACCAAACTGTAAAACTTGTGTGTGTCGTTTCATTCCTACCTCCCTGTTGTTTAAAATGTGAATATTCCTGGTTATATTGTTTCACGCAGACCGTCCAGACCATTAAATTGAACTGGTTTTCCAACAGGACCTGCTTAAATTAATTTAAATATGTTGATTGGCTTTGCTGTGTAGTGCAGGCTGCTGGCACGATTAATTCAGCTCAGCTTCATGATATTAAATTCCACCCTTTTTTACGTGACTCATCAGATTTATTCAGAATATTAATACAAATGCTACAAATATTGTAGACTATTAATTAAGTTTACACATATTTCTGCTGATGCCATATCTTATAAACCACAAATCTAATATACTTTAGTGAGTGACTTGAGCATCATTGTCGAGTGTAGGTTGACTTTGACATTACACTCTGTGCTCTGATTCTCACACCATTTGTCAGCATTTACTTAGCTCTGCCTCTCCATTGTAAACATTATAGGGACTATAGTGCTGACAACCCAGAATACAGTATCCACTATCAGTTTTTGAGTGGGCACTCATGTTTCTAGATAGTACAGCTCCACAACTGTGACAAACAAATATTGGTTAAGTAAGACTTGATCACAAGCAGAAACCAGTATGTTTATTACCCAGCACTAAACTCAAGGTTTGTGTATGGGAGAAGCAGCTCTTACTCCCCCCCACACACACACCAGAGACGCTGTGCTCTGTGGCAGCATGTGTGACCTGAATATTGCTGTCTGTATTGTTGCTCATTCCAGTGGGAAATGGCCTCTTTTGTATTTGCCCAATGGGAAGATGATTTTGTAGTTGATTAGTCCAGAACTTGTCAGTCCAGTTCTTTTGTGCTTCACAGTCAAATAATCACCCATGTGATCTTGTTCACATCTCAGGATCATGTGTTTGACTGCATAGAAGTCACTTTAGGACTCTCATCAATTCATATCCAGTCTTTACACTTGTTGTTGTCATTGGTTTCTGCATTGTGTCTGTTTCCTGGCACTGCATAAAAGAGAACGTCACAAATACATGACAGAAAGGGGGTTATTCACAAGAGTCAAGTTTTTAAAAATGATCATTTAAGGCCTACAATACTTAAACCAAGCGCTCCGTTTTTGTTTTGTCTTATTATGTCCCTGACTTTGAACCAAACAACCAGGCTGTTTGTTCAGTACGTCTGCTCTTTATGTTCTTTTTCCAGATATTCATTCACTCTCTGGGTGTTAGTGCTGTCTCTATTGACTCGTGTCTAAATTGAACTCCACAGGAACATTCTTACTACACACTGTGTTCAGTACTATTAAGTGCATACCTTAAACTCCATGGTTAATGCTAATCTCTAGTTTTTATTTGTTTCTCCCGAGAGAACACTCATTATCTCTTGCTGCGGCCCAAACATTAGTGTGTGTGTGCTGCTGCTGCTGCTCTTAAACATGGGCTGTGTGCCTCAACCTAACTTGACGTGGCTCTAGCGTGATTGGTTCAGTGCAGTGGTACTTAATTATGATTGGCTGTTCTTTTGTCTGCCAAAACATGGACGAATGAATTCTATTGAAATTGTATCGAGCATGTCTCATATTTCTGTCGAGGAAATGTTATTTCGCGATATATATCGTTATTGTTTTATCACCCAGCCCTAATTTTTTGCCAAGAAGCGGTAGATTAGGCTGATATTTTAGAATTTTATTGATTTTTTTTTTTTTTTTTTTTCTTTACCTCCATCTTTCCTCTTTCAACAGGTGTGAGTTACTTCTTCTATATTTACTGCTTTCTTTTTTTTTCCTCACAGGTTGTACGTGTCACCTAAAAAGCAGGTAGCAGATGCAGGTCCAGAGTCTCCATTAAAGTGGTGTCGGCAGGTTCTTGATCACCGCAGCCCAGAGACTGAAATGGCCTGTCGGACGCTGATCAACCGCTTGGACCAATGTATGCATTAAATATGTATCTATGTGCATTACCATCGATTCTGGCCTAACTCTAGATTAAAACACCTTATTCATCTCAAAATGAAAAGTCTCTCTCCCTCTTGTGAATATGCCACAACTTTATTTACTGTTAATCTCTATTGTGCATGTGCAAACATCTCTGTTCGTCTTAGTCTCCTGACAATACCCAGGTACTTACTGTGACTGTGTACATGGTGCGTACATCTCTGAGTGTCGACAGAACTTTGTGTCTGATCCAACAGACGCCATTCATTATTTATCCTGCTCGCAACTGCTGCTTCCTGCACACAGTAGAACCTGAACAACAAGGCTATTCACACCAGGGCTCAGTGACTACATGAAGTCATGGGTTGGGTTGGATTACCTTCCCCCTGGGTCAGCTCTCCTTTTTAAATGGCAGCAGTAGGCCATGAAACTGCCTGGTAGCGCAGACCATCTTTTAACCAAAATGAGAACAAGTGAGACTTTGTTCAAACCATGTGAAAATGGTTACCTTTGTGTACAAAAACACATTTGTACATGAATATGAAACACCTTCAGCGAAATGGTTTTAACTTCTAATACCTAGCTGTTCTTTGTCTCTGTCTTTATCCATTCAAGTAACACATTTGTTCTACCACCCACCCCTCCTGTTCCCAGCAGCCTCTCGGTGGAGGAACATGTACAGCAGCCCGTCAGCAGAGGCAGGCTCGGCAGGCTCAGGGCTGATCTCTCCTGGGTACCACAAATCAACTAACAAATCCCTACTAACCTGTGGCAGCTCAGGTATGGCATGACATTAACACACTGTGCTCCTCCTCTTCTATTCAACACAACAGTGGGAAAGACATCAGTTACTGGAAGGCTGTAGGTCATTTGTAATGTGTGTGCACTTGAATGTATTCGAGTATCCCTTGGAGTTGAATTCTGGTGTTTTTGCATGTTTTTCCATTACCTATCAAAAAAAACTTAACTGACTTTAGTAGATTTAATTAGATGTTTGTAGTTGCTAAACTGGTAACCATTTGTTTTATACACATGTTAACATTTAAGCAGAAAATTTAGAGTGTCATAGTTAACATTATTACACTATATTACAGATGTTGTGCAAAGATATTATACTGTAACAAATTTTAAGTCTTAAGCATGTTTCCCTTTTTGACCTATTTTCATGAATAGAAAACTGTGGATGGCTGGCAGATGAAAAAGCACATCTGCAAATAAGTATACTTGGCTGACAGCTAAATACACTGTATATGATATGTATATTTAGTGGATAAATACTAGAAGATTACAGATTTTTTAAAAGGTTGATATAATAGCATAGTTTAGAGCAGGAAAAGGGGAGACTGTTGAAGTCAACATCTGATCAGTCTGTAAATATGAAACTAATTTTCAGTTGTAGTAAAGGAAAAAAAAAAAATTAGGTGGGAAAAATATCCCCGGAGAGTTTTTCCCTCAAATTTAGTATTTTGAGTTAAGAGGTACTAAAATTAGCCATCAGCAGCAATCTGAGTCATGTTCTGCTGATACCAGTAGTTTGTAAAATGTTTTATCAGCAGAGACTGGCCAGGAAACGGATTAGTTAATCACTAATAAATAAATTTGTCTAGCGTCTACAGCATCAATCTGTGTAAAAATCATTCAGGATATGTAATACCTCTTGTTACTGTGCAGACCCTATAAATAACTAATCTTTGCATGAACTTGTGAATGCTTGGCTTGGTGGCAGTGACCCTGTCTAATCCCAGACTTTTTATATAACCGTATGCCTCTGGACGTTGGTGTCGTTTCCCATTTGTCTCATTCTGATTGTTGAGCCTGTTTCAGACAAACACAGGGCAGGGGAAGTTTGCATAAAGCTTTCCTGAACATCATCAGCAGACAGCACCTGCGAGGCTAAAGCTACTGGACAGTAGTAAAATACAGTCAAACTGACTGCTTATGATTGTTGAATACAGCCGCTCTTTAAATTTCACTGTAAAGTCTGACGGATCCCGTTGCCGTTTATTTTTTGTCTTTACGGTGTACCAACAGTTTTCATATTCATTTTATTGATTGAAATACTTTCCCTAGGCCTCGCGTCTAATATGTATATCTTTCTGAGCCAGATGTCTGCACTACGCTATAGCCTAAAGTGGACTGTTCACATCTATGTGTGAGATGCAGCACATTGTAAAAGTTATGTTGCTGTTTTGACAGGTGTCACAAGCATGCACTCTGCCCTGAGCTCACAGTCCTCCATTGACAGTGAACTCAGCACATCAGATGATTCCATCTCTATGGGCTACAAGCTGCAGGATCTCACTGATGTCCAGATCATGGCTCGCCTGCAGGAAGAGAGTGAGTAGATGTGTCATATAGTAACACAACCTTTTACTTCAGATTGGTTCTCTCTATATTTCTTCTCATATGCATAGGGGAATGGATCATCCCAAAACCTTAGAAGATCCTGCCTTAAACAATTATATAAGTTGAACCCCATCATACCACTCAGTCCTCATGTACAGCAGGTCTGTTGTGATGCTCTAGAGATCCTAGAGCTTTAAAGGATGGTAGTTTGGAACAGGATAGAAACTGGTGGACAAAACTTTGACACTGAAAACAAATTTATGACTGAAATTAAGTAGGGTGTACTTAATTAGAAACCTAAAAACTGCTGAAATGAATATTTAAGTCAAAGTAAACAGGAGATTAATAAATAATCCTGAATTAGCGAATAACAAACTCGAAGTAACAAATTAAAAAAATGTGAAACCAAACATCAACCTAACCATAATAAAACCTAGAGGGAACAAAATTTTATTGAACAATTAATCAAATGATAATATCAACTTGTGCAATGACTTATTGCAAAAGGGTGTTATTTTAAGGTTCAGATTTTGTGGAATTTAGGGTGACCTGAAAACAGGAATGGAAGAAAAATAAACATAACCTCTGTTGTTACAGTGATATTTTGGATTTTGTGACACTGAACAGAAAGATGTACTGTGTAAAACGCATCGAGGGTCTTCACTGCAAAAAATGCCCTGCTAGAAATAAGACTGATATTCCTAAATCTGGTCAAATTGGCTTATATTGAGCACAAGAAAATCTGCCAATGGGGTAAGAAAAAGGTCTTGGCTAGAATTCTTAAAACAAGCAAAGAAGTCTATCAACTAAAAAACCATAATGTGCCTTAAAACTAGACAAAAATGCTAGAATTTTAGCAAACAGTGCTTAGTACAAGAAATAAAATCACACTCATTGCAGACAGAATTACTTTAAATGAGCAATTTTAGTCTCTGACTGAGCTGGACATAAGAATATAAGTCTTGAATTAAGAGAAACAAGTAGAAGAAAATTCTTAAATAAGCATTTGATTCTCTTGATTGAGCTAAAAATGACCACTTTAACCAGGTATCGATCCCGGGTCTTCCACGTTGGAGTCTGACGTGTTACTGAGCTAAACAGCCACTATGTGGTCAAGGACCGATTTGCTCCTCCTTATGGAGGAGGCATGAAACCTCCTCTCAAACAAACTGATATTAATCCATAACTGTACATCCAATCTCAAAAATTCTTGCACATGAGACTTGTGGGGAGTCTTGTGAACATATTGATGAATAATATGTGGGAAAAAAGTCAGAACTGAAGAAGCAGGGATTTTAGGAACATGGAGTTTGTCAAAAATGTTAGTGACAGAAATTTAACATGAAAGTGAATGAGAGAAAAATCCATCTTTGGTTTCATGTCTCTACAACATTCCTACTGGCCGTGGGAAATTTTTCAGTCATTTTTCAAATTAGGCAAGGATCATGTTTAACTGTATTATCATTTTTGTCATGTTTTAAGCCTGTAAATAACAAATGGTAAAAAAAAAAAAAAAACTTAGTTGCTGTCATTTCTTAAGATTCTTAAATTGAGAAGTTGTGTAAATGGTTTCAGTCTTAAAATAAAGAAAACAATCTGGATCCTTTGTTGGGATAATTTGCTAAATATTGCCATACTTTGTTAGTAGTAAAATCCAGCTTGATATTATCTGGAAAATGTTATTAAGAAAAAGTTAGATATATATTTTTAATAAGAATATTTTTATTATATAAAAATTTTTTGGCAAGCTTTTTCTTATTTAGATGAATAATAAGACAAATGTTGTAGAAATAAGGCTTTTTTCACTTTCTTAGAAATACTTTTTTGCAGCATTGTGTGTTTTGTTTAGTTTTTTTTATATTTTGATTTTTTTTGTAGGTATGATTGGTTTAATATTTTTAAATGAGTAATTTATGCATTTTTCTTGAAGAATAAAAATGGACAAAATCACAAATTACATCACAGAATGTTGCCCACAATACTGACAATATGACGCAGCTGGATTATGAGCTATTACTTTCCCTCAAACTCAGTATTTTCAATGTAAAAGCTTGCTATTAGCCATTGGTTATTATTACTGCCAATACCAGGAGTTTGTCAAACATCCAGTCAGCACCAATTAATCTGTCTTGCATGTATTTTTAAGTGAATATTTTTGTCATCAGGTCTGAGACAGGATTATGCCTCCAGCTCAGCGTCTGCATCACGTCGCAGCTCCACAGCATCTCTGCAGTCCCTGCGCCGGTGTGGCACCTACAGCGACCAGGAGTTTGACAATTATAGTCTGGAAGATGAGGAGGATGAATTCTGCTCCCTGCCCCAGCGGCGGCATCGCTTCACACCTTCACCTTTAGGCTCACCTCGGTGCCTCTCTCCGTCCACCTCCAGCCACAGTCAGGAATACAGCAGCCGACTTGGGGCTCCACGCACAAGAACTCCCAGGCGATCTCTCCAGGGCCCCAGTGCAGAGCTGCTCAAATTTGCTAAGAGCGAAGGTAGGTTATAATCACTTATGACACAGCTTTCATAAACACGTCAGATAGACCAACACAGAGATCACTGTTGGAAAAAGCAAAGATGTACACATTCTGTTATGTATATGTGGTTCCAGAGGAGTTGAGGCACAGCATGCCTAATCTGGCTCCCCGCACCAGCCTACGTTCCCTGGAAGCAGTCAGAAACAGCCGCAGCATGGAGGCTAACCTCCAGAGCTCCGGCAACCGCATGTCCCAACTGACTCACTCCCCCTCCACAGGTAACCCCTCCCTCTTCACCCTGACCACACCACTCTCTATCACGTCTCTTGTTTGACTCGCATATTATTAATCCCTAATAAATCCCTCCCTTCTTCCACTTCCTCACTTCTTATTAACTTCTGCATGACCACAGGTGTTGTTCTGATGGAATAAATGAATAAACAAAAACAGAAAATGGGTGTTTGAGACTAATGTCAGATACAGTTATGTATCCAACGTAATGATGTTTGATTTTAGGCCCTGTTAGGACCTGGCTGTAACATGACGTTTTGATGATCTGATCAAGCAGTGACCTTAACAAACATTCATTCACACCTAGAATTAAAATGTGTCTTGAGTGATCACTTTTGATCATATCTCACCTCCCTGTTCTCTACTCAAATAAACAAGCTCAACTATAGCCTGAAACGGCCCTTTTCTTTCCTGAAGACGTCAATGCATAATGAGATATAGTTGGTAAGTTTAACATGATAGCTTTACATGCCTTAGCTTTGCTAATGGCTCAAAGGAAACCAGGAGGGATTATTGTTATTATTGGTTCACTTTTATCCGGTTATATAAAGTGCAGATATTTCATTCATGTGCATGGACAAAAACAAGGCATAGTCTTGTTCTGGTGCTCTCAGACAGGACTACACCTATTAAGCACTTATAATAAATCTCTGAGGGCTTGTGGGTTAGGTTACAGAGATGCCATCATATAAGTAAGAGCAGCTCATTCACATTCACACTGCTAAAAGAATGTGGACATAGGCACCCTATTCCACTTCTGAATGTGGTCTGAGTGATAGGAGCCAAACGCATCCTAAATGTGTCATTACTGCATCCATTAGAGTTGTCCACTTCTGATTGGATCATTCAGGACACATGTTAATGCTAGAGCTGAACAGGGCCTTAGCTGTGTGAGTTGACTGTTAGTGAATGCCTGAGGTTCATCCCCACACATGATTTGAAGACTTTTAACATAGTCTAAAGTCCACCTGGAAGTTAATGTGATGATTCGGATAAAAATCAGTATTATCTCAATAGGTCTACCCCTGACCATACAGGGTGGGTCATGCATAAGCTCCTCCTAAAACCTTTGCCCAGCTCCATTCCTGGTCATACATGTTTCTTTGCATGCCAGGTAATGAGCTATTCTAAAACCCTTTCCTTCTCCTGCAAAATGACTCCATATCCCCCTAAACTCCCCCTTGATCAAGCACTGCTCCCATTCCTGTAGCAACAAGTTACAACTGGTTCAAGACTTGTGTGCATTCTGGAACTCTGAAAAGTTGTTTGTTTTTGTTTTTTTATCCATAATATGATTTTTTTTTTTTAGTATCTTGCAGAAACAGCAGATTGAGTAATTAAATACAGTAGTGTACAGAAGTCTACAAGTACATGTATTTCTCAGTCTCTGTATCAAGATATTGCCAATCATAACACAGTTATCTTGCTTAAGGCCAAGGAATATACAGGAAATATCTACACAGTATTAAAAACAAAAACTTCAGAAAGGAAAGTGAATATTATTGGGGTTGTATGGGATCATGTGGGCAGAGAAAAGATAAAAATCTATAGACGAACTCTGCAAGAAGAAAACTTGAGTCAGCCCAACAGCAGGGGTCTCACTAAATACTGACTTCTGCAGAACATATTTATAGTTTTGTCTTTTTACTCATTGTTAATACCATGCACATATTTTATATCACATATCTAATTTGTTTGGGTTTTTAGAAAGATATTTTCTCATTACAACCCTCAAAAAAATCTATAAAACTAAAGGTGATGTAAGCGTGTTGCTCAGCACTGTAGCTCTTGTATCATTATTCTTTTTTCCCACTCTAGGTGCGGCTTGCAGTCGGCTGCGAAGCAATGGCCAGTCTCCTCTCTCAATGCGGACTCCTGTGAAAGCTGTCACTCCTGTGGGCTCCATGACAGCAGGTCGTCAACCTTCTAGAGGGTTACCTGTTATCCAAGGGCCACCTGCAGGAGGGGCGCGCAGAATCCAGTCCCCAGGCTCAGCCAATGGTGGGGCCTACATACCTGGAAGAGCCTCCACTGGGGCAGGAAGGCCGGGAGTGGGTCGAGGACAGGCTGCGCCGTCTGCACCCACAAGAAGTAAACTTTCACAGCCACCTAGGAGGCAAGTGTGAAGCATGTGTCAGTTTGATTGCTGAGTGTGTTTTTACATTCTCCTGATGAGTTTTATTTTTACCCCACACCCTGAAGGGGAAGCAACGGGTACTATTTTTGGTTCGGTCTGTTTGTTTGTTAACACTCTATCAACAAAACTATTGGTTGAATTCATACCAAATTTGGTTTATAAATTGCCAGTCATCCAGAATAGATCTCATTGCATTTTGGGAAAAGTAGGTCAAAGTTAAAATTTTATATGAATATAAATGGGTCCCCCCCCCCCCCCATTTACTTATAATGGGCGAAATTTCAAATGCCTGTACCAGCAAAACTCTCAGGTGAATTCATACCAAATTTGGTTTATATATTGCAAGTGAGCCAGAATAGATGTCATTACATTTTGGGAAAAGTAGGTCAAAGTTAACATTTTTTATGAATTTTTAAAATATTCCCATTTACTTATAATGGGTGAAATATGTGCAAGGGGCGGGGTTTGTTGTGCCTGGCACCACTTCTTATAGTATTGTTGAGACGTTGTTAATTTTAGGTTTGTTGATGTCTCTTCTGTACAAGCAAATGTTAGAATACATCATTTATTTTTATTAACAGGTCTCTAGGCATGACCAAAATATCGGATGAATCCTGGAAGGACGGCTGTTATTGAGTCAAACTGCTGATGAAGGATGTCTACTGCTGCAACCCTCACCTCACCTCTCCCTATAACCTCTGTAAGAAGAAGAAACACAGCCACTGTGTCCACAAACGTGTCGTACAACCCTGTGGTCCCTCATTTCATACTGGAGCACTGGGCTGCACTGGATTTATAGTTGAGACTTATCTCTTTCCCTCGCATGAAACGTTGTCAACCCACACAGAGAGATAATGTGTAGGCAGACAAGAAGGCACACTCCACTTGTTATATGGACCAACTCGGAGCTTCCAGAAGATTTGTTTGTGTCAATTTTACTTATTTTTCTATGGTAACTGTGAGAAATATGCTGGAAAATGGGCTGTAACTACTTAATGTGGATGTAACTGATATGAAGACAATTTAATAATGAAGACACTGCTGGTTTGTTTAATTTCTTTGTGAATTCCTACTAGATGAAGGTGCTGAGTATTGCATGCTCGATTTTAATCCCCTGTACCTTTTCATCACATAACTGCAATATGACGCATTTTCATGTTTCCCACAACATTCTGTGTGACTTTATGAATGTTTGAGTGGTTTATTGTGAAAATTACCCTTAGGTTTGTGTTGAGTTTGTGTTTTGCTCTTTGCTTACACAGCAGTGCAACTCCTGTAAACCACACTGCCCTTATTCAAGAATACTTAAAATATCGTTTGTGCCAAGGTGCAATTCAGCTGGAAAACCCTTCTAATTCCAAAATTAGTCTTAAGTCGTGGAAGGCACAGTGTTGCATTTTTGAGGCATTTTTACTGTATATCAAAAGATGGATTTGAGTGTTTGCATTTGGATACCACTGTAATGAAGAAAATGTCATAATTTATGTGCAAGGCCTTTTGCCTTAGACAGCTATGCACCCTCATATGCAGAGTGCCTCTGACAATTAGGAGCTGTAATGATAATGAGTAATAAAGTTTACCCTGAAACTATTCTTACTTCCATGTTTGCTTATTTTTAATCTGTGCCATGTTCTTGTCTGTACGTGTGGGTGGGGGCTCAGGTTTTGCAGGAAGACTATGCTGTGTTTTTGTTTTGTTTTTTTACTTAATTTAAACAATGCAGTATACAAAACAAATCAACAATAATAATAACAGGCAATGCATAACACTTGAGGCAAGGCATCAAGAAAATAAATAACAAAAGTAAATAAAAAGATGAAACAAAAGGAGAAGAGGTAAACTAGATTAAAATAAATTACAGTTCAAATTCATTACATA
>JAPTGW010000002.1:25112852-25131588 GCA_029814545.1 Apogonichthyoides opercularis
TCAGTGAGTCGCAGCAGCAGGCAGCAGTTTCCCACCTCCGAGCTGCAAACCAACATAATTAATACTTGAGTAGACCTGGGTGTCTATTTTTTTCTCCTCTGTTCCATTCCTCTGTTCTCTACAGAGTCTCACAATAGTTCAGCGCCTACGGTTCTTCATTTGGGCTGGTTGTGCTCTCTCCCCAGAGCTGTAGGGGGAATACTGATGCAAACATTAAAATAAACTGCTCATTTGCACCGACCAATTTAGACCATTTGACCTCAGAACGCAGACTAATGTTAGGTCACCTTGTTCCTGCTTTATTTATTCAGCTTCCACTCCTTTGAGCAACCCTTTTCTTTCCAAGTTCTAAACCAATCATTTCTGCCTTTCTGTGTATTTCCATTAATGTCTCACTAACATACTCTTTCTCTTCTGTTCTCAGAAGCCTTATTTTGTTGCGAACACAGCCAACGGCCTTCACTTTCCTACGCAGTCCTTTTCAATCTCATTTTCCCTCTGCTTTTGCTGGAGCAGTTTGATTTGAATGCAGAACCGCAGCTTTCTCAGTCTGGGTGTAGCTGCAGGCCGTCTATTAGATCAAGGCCTTTCCTTTTTCATCTTTAGACAAGGAGAAGAAGAGGAATCTCCCCAGTTCCTTCGTCGAATAGAGCCGCGAGCTGCTCGGCCTTTTGGCTTCACCCAGCACATCATCAAACGGACAGTGAGAGCGAGGAATGGAACAAGGGAGATTGAGGAGTGATAGACAGAGCTGAGATCAAGGTCCCGACGGAGGCCTGCACTCCCACTCGCTCTCTCCGCTGATGAGTCACAGAGAGCATATCTGCCGGTCGGCTTACCCTCCGCTGCACATTTCTATCAAAACGGTCGAGTTGAGAAAATAAAATTTCACCCCCCGCCATGTTCAAACACAAAGTCATGCCCATGTGATCATCATTTACAGCTCATGGTGAACTACATTTTTTTATATGACATAAAACATATAAATGATAATGTGAATTTCCTTTAATGAGGCACATAATCACCTTTTTAACCTCTAGGAATAACATAGGGAGGGAAAAAGAATAGAAAACTGGTTATTGAAAAACACCTTTTGGCTGTAGCTAAAAATGGACAACCTTAAGTGACCCTCTCCCATTAAGCCGTCTGCCTTAGTTAAGTGTATTACAGACAGCACATTTGTTCATCCTTTCTTGTCTTATCTCATCACACCTGATGTTTTACGAGCACCGGTTTCTACAATCTTTCCTGCTTCATACTGAGCGCACTTAACTATTATATCATGTTCTCACACAGGCAATTACAAAAGTTTTACAGGCTGTAAACACACATTCAGCATTGTCTTGGTTGTAAACCATTTAGAGGCAGGCCACAGAGGAAATGTGTTCTAAATGTTGCTGCAGTGATGTTTTAATGAGCCTTTGGTGGAGTTCAACACATCTGTCATTTGTCAGAACCACCACCCATAAAGGTCAAGGAAATTTTTCAGAGTAAGCAGCATGCTGAGTTTTTAAGCCCTTGCGACTGATTGAACTTGTAGGTGTCTGCCGACTTGAATGATGGCCCTGAAAACCAGATGGGTATAGCCCATTAACTCCAAATGTATAGGACGAAAAAACAGGCTGTGAAGAATGGCGCTTATTGTGGATTACGTGGAGTGGAATTAGAGGAGCTAGAGGTCTGTGTCCATCTAGTGTTGGGACATGGTAATTGAAACAGAATTGATGTGAAAGAGAAATGGACTATTTATGTGCAGAAACAGACCTGTGGTTTCCTGAGCTGAAAACTATCTACATATGCTTCAGTTGACATCAGTATCCCTTTAAAATCATGTAGTTATGTAGTAATGTGACATTTATGTGTAATTGCAGTTCAATTAACTCACAAAACATACTATGCTTGGTTTAACCACCATTTTATTTGGCATAATTTAAAATCATCTCACTGTTAGTTCATTTATACAAATATGTTTTTGTTATATATAAAACAATTACAAACAGATTTCTACAAATCAAGTTCCCAGTGTAAAAGCGTAGTACCACGCACACGGTAGCATACAGCTCCGGGACACAGACAAAGACAGCCCACAGGTGTATGTTCCACTTCAACAGCATTATCTGAGTGAAATCAGGACATGGCAAAAAACAAGCTCACCACAGTTGACAGTTTGACATATTGTGTACTTACATTCAACCCTCCACACACCGATCTTCAGAAATGTTCACACGTTTTTGGCAGATCTCAAACCACATCACTGTTACACAAAACCTTCGCTTATGTTGCACATCGGTTGCTCTCAACTTTACACAGGCCACAATCTAGGTTTACAATATACCCCGCTCAAGTAATAAATGAAAATAACTATAGTAAAAGGTTTGCTGTAATTACTGGCAGCTGTAGACTCAAATGAGCAACCAGCCATTGCTAAACAAAAAAAAAGGCAATTATAAAATGCATATACAACACTCGGATGTGACAAGGCACGTTCCACCTACACATAGTTCGCTCACTGTATGTGCGCATGCCTTAGCCACACTGCACCATGCAAAGGAGGGATGTCAACCACAATCTGTTAAGAGCTGTGGGCCACGAACGCTCCGTTTCTCAAATGCACACAAACTTGCTGTGCCAGATGTCAGTTTAGCACCTGTGTCTCACAAAGTAGGCTGCAAGAGTGTTTACTGGCATGAACTAAGGCACAAAGTTTCTGAATAATTACAAAACTGAGACCTTAGCTGGTTGGACCGGTATTTTTAAGGTCTTGTGGCACTTGCATTACTATGAGAACCTTTGGGTTTGACAAAGGAGAACTGCTCTGGTCTTTGGTTTAAATAAGGCACCAGACCAAGTAAATGTTCTCTCCATATTGTAGATAAAATTGCTGCTACATGGTAGAAACATTAACAAGGCAGCTCTGACACTGTGCTTCTTGTATGATGAAATTATGTCCAACAAACCGAGACAATATAGGAAAGTAGTATATAGCCTAGCACAAGCCAGTTAAAACATATTGTATTATATGTGATACTGATTCAATTATGCAGTGGTCATAGTCTGTTGACCTTAAATGTAAGGCAATAATATAATTACAATAGGGCGCATTATTGAGTTCTGGTTTATGAAATCTGAGTATTAACTACAACACACAAACATCTTACTGATCAAATAAACATAGGCTATTACAAAAAATATATTCAACTTTGGCCTTAACCACACTTGTAGGTTAAAAACATTTGAGGAAAAAAATCATTTACAGAGTAAATTCAACATAATTAAACAAAATACAGTCTCTATGACCCCAACCCGTTCAAAAAGTAATTCTTCGGCATGTTTTTAATGGCAGTCAGTTTGAGCCTCAAGAGTAAGACATAGACAGAGGAGAGCTCTACTACAACCTGACTTTGTGACTATCTCAGCATCATAAATCCAGTACCAGTGTGGGTTAATTTGGCACAGGCCTAATGACACCTGCTCCACTATTACTGAAAAGGGCACATGGTCGGCTGCTTTTAATGGGTCCGGCTTATCTTCAAAGACCTACTGGCTCTTCCATGCGTGGCATTGAGGGAGAGGTGCGACAGGCTGGAAGGGCAGCCTGCCAGCCAGCTCTAACATGCCAGACTGAGCACAAGGGGAACTGTAGCTCTAGAGTTTAACCTCTAATCTGTGCATACTGGGTAAGGGGGAAATGGCATTTGCCCAGGAGTCATCACACCTTGTCTGGACCCAAGCTGCTTGAAATTAAAACTTGTTCACCCTCTACTTCGCTGTTTATTACATCTACACAGGCAAGTCAAAGCATCTTGATGGCAAAGTTGCTTCAGACTCTTGAGATGCAACCAGGGTGAGAGTATGAGGTAGTCATTATTTCTCCACCCGAACAAAGGCAGATCTCTTCTCTCCAGTCAAACAGGGTAGCTTGCTTGGTTGGTTTAGATGTTATTATGGCTTGTGACAACCATGATCAGCATTTATAAGGCAAAGCAGAGAAGCTATAAATCTAGAACGGATGTAAAATTGGAAAAAAAGATGTAAATATCAAAAGTTAAAATGTAAGAAAAATACAGGAGATCCGGTCTGTTGCCCCCATTTTGGCATAGTCACTTTGGTGATGATGGCAATGGAGTTCCTCCAGAAGATGAATAAGGAGGAGAGGAGTAACAGAGGAGTTGAAAAAGGAAACAAACTGCTGGAGATGGCATGGAGGCAGCCAGATGATGACCTTCGTTCCCCCACCTGCCTTTTCATCTGTGGATCTCCATCATCCTCCTCCACAGTCCAAATCGGGGAGGCATCAATTACAAGAGCACACACTTCTTGGTGTTCTTTTTCGTGACTGGATATAACACTGCTCTTACAGCTTCAGCAAACACCTCCCTGACCCCTTCCTGCAGCAGAGCAGAGCACTCCATGTATTTCACGGCTCCAATCTGCTTTGCCAGAGCATTGCCCTGCTGCTGAGTGGTAGGAGCCAGGCCTTGCTCTTTCAGCTTCTTTACCGTTTCTGCATCACCCCTCAGGTCTCTCTTTGTGCCCACCAGCAGGATGGGCACATTGGGGCAATGGTGAGACACCTCTGGGTGCCACTTGTGCCTAACATTGGCATGAGAGGAGGGGCTACCAATAGAGAAACAGATGATGAAGACATTTGTCTGGGGATAGGACAGGGTGCGCAGGCGGTCATACTCCTCCTGGCCTGCTGTGTCCCACAAGTTGAGGCTGACAGTGCGGCCATCCACACTCATCTGGGCACTGTAGTTGTCAAATACTGTGGGAATGTACTCTTCAGGAAAGGCATTCGTGGTGTAAGAAATAAGAAGGCAGGTTTTACCCACTGCCCCGTCACCCACCACCACACACTTTATGGTCTGCATCCTGCCTACGACCACTGGGGCTGCAGCACCTGACAACAGAAAAGGGGTACCTGGGTAAATACGATACTGAAAACTCTGTTGAGACAAATGTTGATGAATAATGCCAACGAGTGTCTAAATCTTTGAATGAGGTGAGCAAAACTACAGACTTTTAAATTCTGCGACTGTATTTTCTACTTTATATAGCTTTCCAGACTGTTAGCCGACAAGCTAACCACCGCTAATGTTAGCTAAACGTCGTAATTAACGTAACATACTTTGACTTCAATTTCAGTTCTCCACAGATCAACAGCAACGAGGAAGTTCAGACAACTCATAAATGCTTTAAGGAAAAACACCCGAGTTTAAGTGCTACGACAATCTACTGCCATTTAATATCTAGCTTATGATCACTTATGATACTAGGCGTTCCCCACTGGCTAGCACTGGGCTAAGGAACTAGCGCATTTGGTGGCTAACAAGCTAGCTACTTAACAAACAAGTTGAAAGTTAATTTGCTAACCACTTCTGAAAAATACCTGTTCCTAACCCCATAGTTCACTTCCAGACCCTCTTAAAATCCTTATTCTTCTCTACTACATGGCTCATTAGCAATAATGTACAATAACTATGAAATTTAAAGAATTTGGTGACTTACCGCCACTTGGCTTTCGATCTCTTTTTGCCTGGTATAGTCAATCACAGCCGCATCCGGGGAGCTGTCCATTACGTATAAACCGACGTACATAAACAAGGGACGCTGGTAGTTGTAGTGTCAATTGGTGATGTTTATTTGAGCGTCGCTAGATGGCAGTGTTAGGCTGTTTTGTTTCTATGTGATATATTTCTCAAACTTTACTCTTGTGTGTCGGATCGAGAGGGAGAAGCAGAAAAGGCACATCGGAAGATTATTTTATACACTTTTACTATCCGCATATTACAGTATTGTGCTAAAAAAAAGCAACCGTATAAGTTGCCTATTTTGTATTATTACAGGCTACATTGAGTAAATAGGTAACAACCATAACTTAACAGCAAAATATGTTCTTAGCAGTAGTGTCATATTTTCGATTTTGTGCAGCTGTTGTTAATGTTCATTTGCAGTGTGCAGTTCCTTGTGGTTTGTGTTGTCTGGTTGCTTGCAGACTTGGAACAGTTAGTATGCATGACACAACACTACTCATTCATTCATTAATCATTCATTAATTTATTTATTCAGTATCCAGTCATCCAAAATGTGCCTGTATTCAACTGCCAAACTCTACAGCCTCAACACATCAACAGCATTCATGTTCTTACTCCACAAAATAATGTTCAATTGATGATGAAAAAAACAAACATCTTGATCTAGTGTTTTGTGAAAAAGTAGCACAACACAGATTTCTAAATCATAGAGGTTACATTATGTGATTCAAAACAAATTGAATCTATTTTTGTATCCTTAACTTGAAAATTTGACATGTGCCATTTTTCCCCATTTGGAATATTAGAATTTGCTGAAGCACAACCTTTGTCTTTGCACTCTAAAATAGTCTAAGTAAAGCATGGTAAAATATGTGCAAAACCTGAAATTGCAGTAAAATGTTATACAGTTGAGTGATGCATGGTGGAAATGATTTATTGTCAGCTGTCTGATCCTAATCTGACATTTCCACCTCTAGCCAGGTCACCATAAATGAGGAGGGTTGTGACTGGATTCTCTTACCAGTCTGTTAACATTTTAAGAGACTAGATGCACTGGCTATTACAAATATGTATGCCTGGCTTTTCCTCCTCTCTTGAACTTACTACATTCTCACCAGTAAATGCCACAGTGTGTCACACAATGTATGTATAGGCTACTCCACACAAACAGGCCATAAAAACCCTGTCCTCTGTCCTTTTAGACCTCATCCTTTCTTCACTCAGTACTGCCTTAAAGCCCATATATCACTTATTCACCTACAGACAAGTCATTATTCTTACTAAGGCAGTGCTTTCAGATCAATGCAGAATACACGAAGGCTGCTAAAAGAGGGATCACTTTTTGCTACTGTGTCTTGTACCCTTGGAGCTCCGTAGACGATGTCACCTCTATAAACTGAAGCAGGTTAAGAGGCCACTGCTGACCGACAACCGGACACTCCGAAACACAAAGAGACACCAGTTTATTGCCTTTCCCAAGAGGTTCTGGCGTCACTGTGGCCTATAAAAAGAGAATTCCCACTGGGACCTCTACACCCACAAGCACCCTCCAACCCAACCCCTGCACCCCACTATTCTGCCAGGAGATTCCCTGGGACGCCTGTAGCATTTCCATGACAACAGCCACCGACGGAACTAGGGGTGACTGTCAGAAGAGATGCAGTAAGAGACCCTCTCAATAAGAGGGCAAAAAGTAAGGAAAACAAGAGATGGCAGGATGCAAAAGCAGCAGCTAATGAGGCAGAGTGGGACTTTTAAAATAATACCTCAAAAGACAAAGGGCATCTTCTGAAATTCACTCATCAGTGACACATGTTTTACATTTATAAGTGTCTTTTCAGAGACAGTGGACATGTGCAATCAAATCACCATTTTTATTCATCTTCTATTTACAAATCCATATTATACAGTAAATATGAACCACTGCTGTTCAATAAAATTATAGAATCTTCTGATATAAAATAACATTGACAAAATTACAGCAAACATCATTATCTTGCAGCCTCTTCTTCAGTCTGTAAAGTGCATTAGAATCATGAGGCCTCTCAACAAGAGGATGAACAGTTTGATGTTGTACCATGTTTAGTTTGAACTGTAAGACAGCCTAAGTGTGAACACACTGATCACTTAGGAAAAAGCTCACAGTATTCAAAACATGAGGATCATTTCCTAAATACAGTAAAAAAAAAATTAACTTCTTTGCCAAATTCAGAAACTAAAGTAATTCCCCAGGTATCCTACATCCCACACATTGTACTGAGTGATCCCACAATGTTTTACTGATGTGAATTGTTAAATTTGTGATGTCTCATTGCCTGCAATGGACCCAAATGGATAAAAAAAGAGGTAGGAATTAAATGGATTTCCTGTTCAGGTAGTGGCCGAAACACTATTTATGTGTCCAAGATATTCCCCATGCAGTTACCTCTCACCTACATAGCAATCAGAACTAAATACACATATAATAAAAGGTGAATATCAAAGTAGAGCTGATAAAGACCAGACAGCAAATGATAACAGACAATTTATGAATACTTTCACAATATGTCGGAATCACAAAGGTAGAAAAAATCTGAACAAAACTAAAAGTAGAGGCACTTCAACTGTCCATCATCTCCAAAGAGGCTGAGCTGTAGCAGAAGTAGATCGAGGTATTTTGGGACCAGGTATACGTGAGGCTGTAGGGATTTTAGAGTTTGCAATTGGAGTACTGGTGCTTGTTGTCTTGGCAGTTTTACTTCGGGCAGCAGATATGACAGCCGTGCGTATGGTCTTGGCTGTGGTGGAGGATGGGCTGTGGGTTGTGCGAGGCTGAGAGGGAATCTGGGACTCAGAATTCGGGGCCACTCTTTTAGACACTCGGAGAGGAGATCCTCTGATGAAAGTTGTCTGGGTGCTGCCTGTGACTTTCTCTGACACCGATCTGTCTGATGTCCTGCGGATCAGAGTAGGCTTTCCTGGGGTTGGTGCTTCATTTACAGTCTGTGTCCTCTCTCTAGTGCTATTACTTCTTTTCACATCACCCTGAGCAGCTGTAGGCCGCGTGATAGAAGATGAGCGCAAAGATAGGCTGCGAGGTGCAGACAGGCGGCTAGGAGTGGGTGGGTTTGTAGCAGCTGGACCTGAATTTGTAGTTTCAGTTTTGGAACGCACCCTGGGAATGCCCGTACTATTGGAAAGACTTGCACGAGACACAAGACCCCGTTTGGCTCCTATCCCAGTTCGAACAGGGATCTTCATGGTTCGAATTTCCTCCTTTGAGGAAGGAGACCCTTGAGTTGTCCCCTCTCGAAGATCAACTTCCCTCTCTTTCCTCCATTTGGAGCAGAGGCTTGGAGCAGGTCGTGGCAGTGGGGAAGTTGGGGGAGATAACACATCATATGATCGGAGGCCCTTCACTAGAGTGTGGCACTCCAGTGTTTCACCCACACGGGAGTATGACCTCACCATGTCCCTCTCAGGATTTGGCAAGTCAGAGTACTTTTCTGGTTGTGGCTGGCTGAACTCTGGTAAACTTGAAGGCATCCAGTTGTCATCCACAGGCGTGGATGCCACCTCTGCGTCTGGCAGTTTTGGTAGATCAGGCATTGCATCAGTGGTTGTAACAGTAGCCACCTCAATCCTCCCTGGCTGCGAATGGACTTTATCTGAAACATTTACTGAAGATTGTGAGTGGCTTTCTGGATTCTGGTACTTTAACGGCCCAGTCCTGGTGTCCCTATGAGAAAATATTCCACTTTTATGAACAGACTGAGGTATGGACTCACCAGCACAAGTGTCAATTGATTTCTTTTGTAGGGAATGATTATCGTTTGTTGGCAGCAACCCAAACCTGTGTCTGTGACTGGTGGTTTGGGTTTTATCACAAAGGGAGCCAGATGAAAGAGCAGAAGAGTTTGTGTAAGGACCCGGTAAAGATTCAGCTTCATTTCCAAGTCCACAGGTGTCTGTTTCCTCCAGATGATGTTGCAAAGAATAAGAAATGCTCTCAGACCCATGTTTTTTGACTGTGAGACAATGTTCATGCTGTGAATGAGTAAATGAAGAAATGCGTGAGTCCTGAACTGCTTCCATCCTCTGATTGGTTACTTGGTGTTTGCTAGGTTCAGTCCTGCTATCACCACTCAGAACAGGTTCTTGGTCTATAGGGGAGCATGTGCCGTCAGTTTCTGGGGAGCTACAAAGCACAGCGGTGGTTTCATGTTCAGAAGAGCTGTTTGAGTGACAACTGGTTGATGTGAGGCTGCTGTCCAGCTCAGAAAAACTCTTGAGCATGGATGAGTTATGGAGATGGATGCTGTCATTTTGGAGGTGATGAGAGTATCTGCGAGAGTCTGTGCTTCTCAGGCTACGTCGACTCCATGTGTAACTCAAGTTCTTTTCCAGGATTTTCTCCAGTTCATCTTGGTTCTCCTGACTGTGTGGATCTCTGGCAAGGCTCAGGCCCAGATCCAGTCCAGTACAGACTGCCAAAGAGCGACGCTTTTCCCCCATTTCACGCTGACGTTCCAACCGTTTCTGCTCCTTCAGTTCTCGCTCTGCATTCTCCTGTAATACCAAGATAGAAGAATGTAGCATAGTCTGGGGTAAGTGAAATCTCCATATTAAATCAAGGGTCTCATATTAGATAAAGCTATACAAGTATTTATTATCATCAGTCATAGTAATTTAATAATCCAACCTGAACAGCTCTTTGGAAGCGGAGGCAAAATAAATGCAAGACCCTGCAAGCCTCCTCTAATTTGAAGGTGCTGTCATCTTCACAGAAGAACTCCACCAGAGCTTGACTGGACATCTTCATACCCTCTACCTCATCCTCTACTTCTGTCAGTCGCTCCTCTGCCATCTGCACAGACAAATTTCATACATTGCTTTTCTGAAAAACACTTCTTTGCCTCTTATTATAGTGCTCATGTTTAAGGTATGTTTTATACCTCCAGAAAAGATTGTGTATGCTGCTGAATCTCTGGATCAGTCTGGATCTCAGCCTTGAGGGCCACCACTCTGCTTTTTAACTTGGATAAGTCCTCCAGTACAGACTCCTTACACAACCTGAAGTGAAGGGAAATACACATTGCTTCATGACAGTGTAATTAGTGAAACGAATATACTAATATAAAAAGAAAAGAGATTTGTCATGTGAGTGTAAGCGATCGTAATTCTTATCACCCTGTTTTAGTAACTAGAGCAAAGCAAATAACAAAACGTATAAAATCTTCCAGCACAGCTTAAACCTTTGCTTAGACTATCAGAGTTGTCTGACCGACTTTCACTTGGACCCCTGGCTATTCTCAACAGCTGGTCTCAGGCAAAAATGCAATAGGCTTAAAGGACATTTGTTTTGCAGTCTGATAGAGTGTATTCATGTTATGAAGCAGGGCCTGTGTATTTGCTCAGACTCGTTCATGGTCGAACTTGATGTGATGAGATGTTTTGGGAAGAGACTGACCTGGAGGCGGAGCCCACATGGCCTAGTTGGCTGGGGAAAGACAGTAAACTCTGGTCCTTTTTCACAGCTTCCTGTGTAGACCAACACAAATGATTATCCAGCTATTGTTTTAGAAGAAGCCACACATCATTTGTTAAGGTTGAACAAATTATTTGCTCTGTGAAGCAGTCAGCTCTTGAATGGCTCTATTTTTACAATGGGGTCAAATTGAATTGTGCCTAAAGTAATTTCCAGTTCTTCCATCATTTTGGTAACTTTTTAGTTTTACTAGTTTATTCACAGTCAAATGCTTTTCACAGAGTGGTGTCCAGTTTTTACATTATCTGTCAAAAATATTATCCTTTTACAAGTGATAAATGCTGCACAATGGTCTTAGTTTTTCTACATATCATTTCTTACCATAGCTACAAAATGCAGCAGATTCATGCCTGGCTTGTTGGCTTTGGTGTCAGCCAGTTTGAGCAGTGACGAAATTCGGAAACCTGCGGCATTCCCTGCATATCCACCCTGGGAAGCCACATACAAGGTCAGAATAACACAAACACACACATGACAACTTTAAACAAACAATGATATAAAACCCAGGTGCACAGTCAGAGTGACGCCCCTGAACACACACACCCTGAACCCTAGTGACTGGTGCATTATAGAGAGATAAAGGAGCTGATTCTGCTTTGTCAGGCCAAAGAAAAGAAACTAAATCTAAATTTAAAAAAAAAAAAGCACTCACAGCATTCATATAGTTTCCTGCTTTCAGCACCAAACGGAGTATGGAGTGTAACTCGGGACAGCTCAGCAGTTCTGTAAAAGTCAAAGACAAAGACTCAATATTGGGCCACAAGGGTAAGGAATAATGAGTTGTGTATGCAGCTGATATCAAGGCCTTACAATGACTCAGCAATTTTACTGTGAAGAGGCCGACAAGTGAAATAAATTTGGGGAAAAAACCCTAGAGGGTGATGCCTGAAT
Source organism: Apogonichthyoides opercularis (assembly GCA_029814545.1). Lineage (NCBI taxonomy): Eukaryota > Metazoa > Chordata > Actinopteri > Kurtiformes > Apogonidae > Apogonichthyoides > Apogonichthyoides opercularis. Next base: position 25,124,808 of record JAPTGW010000002.1, read on the forward strand.
CAGTTGTCTAGAAGAGGTCGACTAATCACATTAGCATTTCACCTCCAAATTCACTGTACTACCCTAAATAAAAGGATCTAATGGACCAAACAGAAAAAGGTTTTTAGTGCTGGAGCAGTCAACAACTCCCTGCTGTTGCATTACCTCTGGCCGCCTCCCTCAGACATCTGGCTGCCACACACAGAGAGGTCACAGCAGGGTCAAACTCTTGTTGCAGGATCATGGCATCCAGACGAAGTCGAAAACTAAAGTGAGAGGAAAAACAGCAGAAGATGGGTGAATGAGGAGTGGTGAGTGATAATGGGGACAAACAGGCTCTCCTGATCAATCAACACTTAAAGAAGCACATGTCATCACAGAGGGAAGCATGTGAGCGAGACAGCTGTTAAAAGGACTGAGGAAATGCTTGGTAATTTTATCTAATCTAGGCATAAGGTGGGGTGTACCTGGGGACTTCCACCAACAGCAACATGAAAAGGTCAGGTTCTCCAAGCCAGCTGCGCTCCCCACTGAATCTCTTCAGGCGAGATTCCTGAAAAACAGAAGACGCCGAGTAAAATCTGGGGAGCAGCTTGACTAGAAAAAATCTGCAATACTGAAACCAACATGCAGTTAACAACCAGGTCCAATATCTTTCACAATGGACCTTCTCTGGAAACAGACCAAAGCATGGACATGGTGTAATGGCAAACTTTTGATCATTTTAACTGGAGCCAGATGATGAGTAAGAGTTGGGGGAGGGGATGGGAGGGTGTTGTCACACTTTTATTTGTATGCTAGAAAAGGCACTTTACCTCGTCACTGTCAGGCAGTAATTTGCAGAGCTCTGTAAGTTTCTCTGCTCCGTAGCGATCTCCAGCACCACGTCTGATGTCTTCAACAATGTCCTTAGCAGGCCTGTGAAAAATGACAGACACATTTTTAGTAGGACATCGTTTTTCACATCGAGTTGCTCCAGAGCTAACAAACCATCAGTGGTGTCTCATGCAGTTTTCAGATAAAGGCTAAGACATGGATGTGTTATGAGTGATATCAGTGCTTTGTTTTGCCATTATCACACAAAATTAGGGACTTTATCCATTCTTATCAGCATAAGTGTGAAGAGGGAGGGCTGGTTGACGCCACACTGGCGATATAATGCAGCATATCCACTGGTCAAATAAATACTAGACAAGGGTCGTTGGATATCAAGGTGAAAGACTCAAAACGACTAGAGATGCTTGACTGTTTGACCTATGACTTATTTCCTGCATTTGGTACAACTTTCCTCAGATTTCTACAGCAGTTTTCAATTATCCTCTCCCCTCCCTCTCATCTTACAGCCCTGCACACAGGCTTATATCCTATTATGTGCATGCTACTGAGAGTAGTCTTTATTCTTAAATATAGTCTCGTTTTAGCACCTAACCGCTAGATATGTGCTCATTTCCATACTTTTCCTCACATAGAGGGTTCTCAAAGATGTCTCCCTACAAGATGTCCCAATTTCATATGCACTTACTCTGAAAAAGGAAATGTGATTTCTTTCTTTGTTATTCGTTCCAACACATTCTTCTGCAAACAATATAGTGAATAAAGTAGCATATAAAAAGAACAATGCAATACAATAACAACATATGAAAATGACTGTTTATACGTTCATGTCTTGGAAAATAAAATTATCCTGCGTTTACACTACACCCATATTTCAAATAGTAGCTCTATCTCTATTTAGAACAGAAGGAAAATAAGCTCCCGACAAGACAAATGTTTGTGTACAGAACAGGCTCTTTTCACATAATGGCTTTTCGAACAAGTCTTGACAAATCAAGTTTAGAAAAGACCCACTCATCAGTTGAGAGGCACACAATTAACTCTCCATGAACATTTCATGCACACGTGGAGACACGACAATAAAGCAAGTCAGCACTTCCTTTCCCTTTATTCATCTCTTTATTTCCACTAGTAAAGGCTGCGTATGTCATGGTTTCCAACAGAAAAGGTTAAGTCACAGTGCAAGTATGTGTTCTTTAACTACTATAAAGTAGCCTCTTTGTTCATGCTAAGTATATTTGAGTCAGGCAAACATGCAAAAGAGGCTTAAGGGGGATGGATGAATATAACAAACCACCAGTGGGGTCTTCCTCTGTGGGGGGTAGCTTTATCAATAGATGCCCTTTAAAGGCATCAGCAGGTGTCAACTCTTGACTCCTTGGGCTAAACCGGGTCACTTATCCACCACCCTTCTCTAAGACCTAGAGTCCAGCTGCTCAGGGTGCATCCTCCCCTACACCTGTCCCCTGCAATATACCGACATGTCCACCCTCAAACACTCCACCCACAGATCCTCTATCTTGATGAGCGTTCACACTTTTAACTGCACTCACACAGACACACAACCAGCTTTGATATATGACTGCACTTTCCACTTCAGCTCAAATGAAGTATTGGTCTTCTGGGCACAGTTGGACACACTCCTGTTCCCCCGCTCTTAAAAACACTTTCAGGGCCTGAGGGTCAACTGATATGCTGCTTTCAGGGCTGACACTGATTATTAGAAGTCAAGGAGCCAAATAATGGTAGTAAAAATAATAATAAAATAATAATTAAAATATAATAATAATAATAATAATAATAATAATAATAATAAAAGTACTACGTCCAGTTGACCATATTTACTGCTTTGGATGAATTTTGAACCATTATGCAGTATACTTTTTACAGTATAACTGAAATCTGGAGTAAATCTAAAACAAAACTGTCAAAATGTATTTATGCTGAAATATAATAAAGAGGGCTCAAATCAACAATTGTCAATTTTCACACTGAACTCAAAAAACTAGAAATAATAAATACTAATAATCAATAAATGTTTGTTCACATTTATACAAATCTACTGCAGAAAATAATTCATATATTTTATAGTTTATTGTACTTTTGACAATTTCTATTACAATAATTGTAAAATATTTTAATATTAGATATGTGAATGGATGAAAAACTGTATCTGTTCCTAATTGTGTAAATTAAATAAAACTCAATGAATATTTAAATAAAATGTAAGTGTGTATGTGACATTAGGTTAGGACTGCAAGGACTTACAGCTTGAACTGGCGTAGAAATATTCCAATGTTCATACTGCGCTTAGAGTCAAACAGGGAGATCTGTAAAGACATAAAGGACACAATTAAGACCAATAAGAGAGTTAGAAATATCTCTCTCTCTCTCTGTGTACATTTCTTGTATGAGAACACATCAAAACACTGCCAGTCTATGTTCTGACCTCCTCTGAGCTGTCTTGAGGGGATCTGCAGCGCAGCAGGGCAGACCTGCGTCTCAGTTTGCTGGTTCTGTCCTGTGGCTTATTGTCCTTCTGACCAAACAGCTCATCCAGAGAATGAAGATCTATGGGGAACTCATCCTCACCTGGGCCTGCCCCACTCCACACACTTTTCCGTCCCTCCACCTTCTCTTTGGGAATCCGCTCCCAGTTCAGCTTCCTGAGCCGGCTGCGGTGGGCGCTGTCTGCTCGGCTGAAAGGTGAAGTGGAGGGCGCAGGTGGCAGAGGGGGAGGAGGAGGTGGAGGTGGTGGCGGTGGAGGTGGTGGGGCAAGCCGCACCGGATGTGAATCCATGGCTGTCACTTCCAGGGGGTCAGGAGCAACGGTGGGGAAGGCGGGCTCTGTTCCATGAAAGGCACAAGATTCCTTGATGGCCACAGTTAGGTTGATGAGCATAGAGGCAGCCTGGGTTTTAGAGTGAGGGTATGAGGCAGCTGAACACTCACTGCTTAGTCAGTTCCAGTCTTTTCCGGTGTCGTCTGACTTCAAAGGTCCATCAAAAACTCCTGTCTAGGAAAGTCCAACAATAAAATCAAAACTTAGACATTTATCAAAAACTACACAGAACTGATAGAGGCAGAAAATCAGAAGTTTTGAAACCACTTTAAGTGAAGCTTCTGACATCACCTGAATATTCCAAATATGTCTGACCCCTGACCTCTCTTCTCCTTTCATTAGCATTACTTCAGAGCATCTGCTGATCAACCAACAGGTAGTTAAGAGCAAAAAATATAACCCCTAGTTCAACTTCTAGGTTAAGTTCAAGGCATTTTTGGGAAAGTACAAGATGAGATAGATGAGCTGTGTCTCCCCTATCGCCTGTTTGAACAGCTTGTCCCATCCTGCACAGTTTCACCTCAATGCATATACACTCACGCCTCCAACGCGCCCCCTCTCCCTTCTAATTACAATATATGGAGACCCCACAGGCGAGGTGAGAAGACGCACACCTAACCACAAAACCAAAAAGTAAAGGCTCTGGAACGACAGAAATCATCACTGCGCACACTTGCACCAGCAAGTTTTAAGCAGGATTAGTAATGTTATTAGAAATGACTCAGAGGTTTCTGGTGTCTGGTTCGAGGGAAAAGTCTTTAATCATGACATGGCTTTGCATTCGGCCAAAAACAGATCCTGTCGCTTCCTTTACATGAATCACAACTTCTGGGAAAGTTTCAGGGATGCGCTTGGTTACCACCAGGCTGTTCCACCGTGCGCCGCAGGAGCGCGCTGCAAAAACGGCCGATGATCTCATTCTCCATCATTTAATGAGATTTATGTCTTTACACACGAAAAGTCATTGGACAAAGCTTGATATTCTAGAGCTTTAAAAGAAACGACTAGGGGCTGTCTGCCAAGAACTTCTAACTAATAAATAAAGAATTAACTTTATTATTGTTATTTCGTGATATGAAGCGATGCGTTCAGGTTACCATTTGGTAACTGTCACTGAATGTGGGTCAAACGTATTTGAAGAGTTTCTTTATTCAATACTACCAGTACACATTCTCAGTCCCTGTTTCTATAAAATATATCCCACTTACCTGACATGGACGACTACATTTCTCTGCCGATAAAACTCCACAAACACCAACAAGAGCGCTCGGCTTTTTTTGTACAAAGCTCCTATATTTTCCTTTCGGTTCTTGTATCTTCTTCAGTCCGGTGACTGGAGCCGTCCCTTTCTCTGCAGTCCTGTTGTCTTTCTTAACTTGCAGGGAAACTTCCACACAGCGCAACGCGAACGCGCAGGCGCGCTCTCGACCTCTGATATGGCTTTATTGTATCCTCCCAGTTTTCCCATGGGCGGATTTAGGGTTTTCAGGTGGGAGTGCTCTCGATCTTGAAAACACTTTAGCCCACTCACTCCGAGAACTTTAATGATTTAATGATGGGACTGAATATCTGGAATATTTACCTTGTTTTAAAAGATTAAATAAAATGTTAAAATTATTGGCTAAAGCTTTAAACCTTGTATTTATTTTATGGGTAGCTCTCAATTTGCACTTCATTATATGTTCTGATAAGATTTTTACAGAAGACATTGAACTGTTCAGTGTCGACAACTTGATAAATCTCCATTTCAATCTAGTCATCATATTGGGGCAGACTCTGAATTGTACTGGTGTAGAATGCCTTGATCAGGCTGAAAAGAGTATGCAACTGAGAACATGAGAGCGGGAGCAGATGGCTATCAGACATAGGAAATGATGTCTGCATCTCCTCCCCAAACTATGAACAGCCCAGAGAGAATGAAAAATCAGTGCACAGGTGAAAGCCAAGAGGTTAGAAGTCCCTCAGGGGTGCTGAAATTCTCCCAGGTGCTGGGTTGTCAATCCGTAACACTAACCTTTCATCTGAGGTGCTGGAGTGCTCCTGGCCCATGTCACCTGGTGCTCCAGAGTCCGGCTCAGGTAGCCCCTTTCACAGGCCACGCTGATAGGTAGTCATCATCACCTACAGTATGGGACTGCAGTAATTAGGGGGTTATGACCCCAGGGATTTGGCTATTGTTGTCCTTGTGCAGCAGGGCATGTTATAGTGTACCCGTGCCAGAATAAACTTCTCTCAGGAAACTTCACTTTCTATTCAGTCACTCACTTCTCAGAGTACAGTGCACTACTCAGAATACAAGGAAATGCCACTGTTGAGAGACAGCTGCTTTATAGTCCATAAAGGGTCTGAACAACCCTGCACAATTCCACATATTATGCCAGCATTCATGTCACACAGGCAGTGCAACAGTGATTAATGAATAGTAAAGAGTTAACTTGGCATCCCTCACTTGTTACACCAAGACAGATAAAAAGCAAGAGACAAAACAGTCTGTGATGTGTTTACAGGCCCACTCCCAGCCAGTCCTCTCTTTGCATAACAGTGAATCTGTGGTTCACTTGGCCTATTCTCTCATGAATGAATGTGCATGTGGGTGTTCATGTGTAAGACTTGTGTGTGAGGGCCAGAGAAAATATTTGCATTCAAGTGAAATTGCAATCCACAGTGACAAAGAAAGGGAAATGTTTGTCTTGATTAAGATTTGACAAAATTGCCTGAAAATTGGTTGATCACGAGTGTAACATTGCTCTGATGTTCTTTTGGAAAACCTGCCTTCAGTGGAGAAATAATGGTTACACCATGAGAAACCAGCAGAAACAATCTTTTGGAGGCTTAGCTCTGAGGATGGACAAGTGGCTGTAGCCATGCAAGTGTCAGCCCTTCACCATCTCTTCTTCTTAAGCTCACTTTGAAGTCTCACAAGGGTTATGTAAAGGTGAAGGCACTTACCTCCCTCCTCTGCTAGCTTACTTACACATAATCAGGGATATCCATGCACACACACACTAGCAAAAACACTCAAAATGACATTTGTTTCAGAAGAACTTTTACTCGTGATCAAATTCCATACAGTGACCTCTGCTGCAATTGGCTTTTCACACTGTAGAAATTAATCCGGATATAAAG
>JAPTGW010000002.1:25201651-25212474 GCA_029814545.1 Apogonichthyoides opercularis
CACCTAAAGACAAAATATGTGAAAACAGACAGAGACATGAAACATTTGGGGATGAATTATAAATTACACTAACATTTTACTCACTACTTCCTCAAGCACCACCCTAGAGTTATATTAACAAGCATTTACACAGGTTTTATGGCAGTAATATGGCATAAATCAAGATGAATTATATTAAAACACTAGACAACTCCCAGGCCATTTTGTGCACTTTCTGAGCAAAATTTCATCAAATTTAACTAAAACATAAGTCATCCACAGACTTAGTGAATGTGTATAAAATTAGTTTTAAGTCTAATAATAAATAGTTTACATTGTGCATGAGCTGAAAAAGGACGACTCAAACCTAGACATTTTCACTGCATGTAAATCTGTTCATATAGTTCTGAAAATGACTATGTGCAAGTCGATAAAGACAATTTTTAACTCCCAATCTTTGCATCTTTAACTGCTTTCAAAACAATACCTGCTCCTTTTATATGTAACAATACTTGTGCATTTCACTTGAGGCTTTATGATGCTTTTTACCTCTCATAACCACAAATCCAGTTCATTAAACTTATGGATATAATGCATAATAATGAGTCTTCATAATCGGGCATCAATTATAGATGAGTTACACTCATCTGTCATGCAGTGGTTAAAATATGTTGCAAATATGAAAAGACATTTATGTATTGTACCTCAATGTACTTCATGAGCTCCTGTACATATCGGTCTCTGTCTGATGGTACATCACAGTGAGACTGCATGTAGAGCACTGGTGCCAGGCCCTCACTCCTCAGCCGCTTCTTCTCCTCCAGGGACACGGCTACAGGTTCCAACAAATAGTCCAGAGAGGGCAGCCATTGCAGTGTCAGAGGATAGTCTGACTCCCTGCGAAACGTGGCAGTGTAGTTAAACAGCCGAATTCCTGGTCCGTGGGAGAGGAGATAATTATTCATGGGTGACTCTTCATGGAAAAGTGCCCAAGTCTGATGATGGAGACGGGGGAGTGGCGCCTCATAGGCCCGAAAGTCAGTGCCATAAAAGATGATGGATGCTGTCCTTTTGTACAGCTGGACCTTTCAAGATCAAACTCAAAATTACCAGAAAGCCACCTTGAGATATTAATTATTATTAATGTGTGCATGCATCTTTTATTCTAGACTGCCTCCATAGTCAAGACTTTCAGCAACAAACTAAGGTTAAACATTTCTAGTACCTTGCGGTTGCTCGTGACCAGACAGGAGGATTTGGCACAGTCAATACGTTCACTGTCCCCTGGGAAATGAGGGAACAAGCCCCCGCTCCACCAAAGGAGAATTGGCAGCTCCTTGTTGCTGCGGCGGTCATTGTTGCCTGGACCTCTGTATGAACTGATGGATGCAAACTCCATCTCTGATAAAGCACTCTGAGGCTGAAAGGCTCCTCGGTCCACTGCATCCATGAACCCCAGGGGAAGCTCATCATCTGGCAGAGAGGCAAAGGACACCCAGACCCAGCACAGCAGGCCCAGCACCCCCAGACACACACAGGGCACTAACCTGCCCCTTCCTGCCATCTGCAAGGTTGAGATGAGAGGAATACACATCTCAATGACATGAACGCTCTAGTAAAAGTAGGTCATAAAGTAAAACCAGGGAAAACAAACCAGAGCAGCTGTAATTACCATTTAACAAAGACATAATTCTATCGAGTTTTGGTGTTAGACTGCTACATTTACATTTTTACTGCCTACAGCTAACTTCGTATAGCAAGTACAGTACCTAGCATTGTAACATTTCAGTCACACTGTCTGTTTCGTCACAGTGCTTCAATACTGACAGCAAATTATTTCCCATACCATCGTTAGAGCAACATGGAGGTATTCAAGATGTTTTCTTAGTTCCCCGACCAAAATCTGAATGCCTTCCCCGTCTGGATTTGGGAGGTTGTAAGGACTGGATGCTGTCCGACAACAGCCAACGGTACAGAGGCAATAAAACAGATTACTCTTCTTCTATGCTGCTTTATCACCACACACAGTGGTCAAAGTAGTACACAGCGCCACCTATAGCTCTGGAGTATCTACTTTTTTTTTTTTTTAAATAGCAGCTATTTTGTTGCAATAATAGTACTGCTTTCACTTAGTTGTAGCATTGCACTACTACATCTGCTGCTTAAAAAAATGTTTGGCTGCTCATATTTAACCCTATCCTCTTGAGACCCAGCAGTACATTTTTGTCCTTAAAAAAGGTATCCACTGCAAAGGACATTTCATTTAAAAAAAAAAATCTAAAAAAATGTTACATTGTGCAGAAGAAAACGCTTGAATGTGAGACTGAAACAGTTTAGAATGGCAAATTAACAATTTACTCTCTCAGTGCATGACCGAATCATACTGATTCGTGCATGGTACAATCTCTGGTTTTGGAAATACATTGAAGCGCGCTCTAGGACCTCGTTTGCATCCGTTCTGTGCACGTGCCAAGCAGCCCCTCGATGGGGGCGCGCACGTCACGACAGTCAAACTCAGTTAGATGTAGGCAGCAGGGCAGACCACGTAACACCACCTCATAAGAACAGGGTGAGTTAAAACACCGCTTCGTTATGCTCATATTAGATGTATCACCTTCTATACATAATCCCATCTTTATAGCATATATTCTTTCGTTGCTTTCAGTGATTGTTTTCCTTTGTTTTGAGTAGCTCATGCACTGAAGCTAACGGCTAGCTTGACCAGTGCGGAATGTCAACAAGCCGCCGCTACTAGCCGGCTAGCTTAGTTGTTTGCAGACAGTTTTACTACTGTAAGACAGTATGTAAACATTGTATTTCATCCTATGCGGCTCCTTTTGAAAGTATTTTCTTTGCCTGTGTAAGTTTTTTGTTTCCTTCTACTTTTGTGCAATTTAAGTTTCACAGAGATGGTCGTCGAAACACTTTCATCACAGTTTTAGCCCCCAGCTACATTTAACAACAAGCTGGTACTTTGCTTGTTTGTGATCTGCTTCAGCCGATAACGATCCCGACTCGCCCCTGTTGTTATAGTTAATGCTACTGTAGTGAGTATTTGTGTTGTTTTATGGTTCTGCATCTTTGACACAGGAGCAGGTTACTCATACAGGGATGCTGCATATGTGGACAGTTATGAGTGATTAGCACTGTCACGTTGTAAGCAGTAAAGCGGTTACAAGCCAGGACAAAGCAAATCTAATCACTTCACCCAGCAGGACCTGGACCTTTGACAGACCACTCGGTCATTCACCTCTGTCACTCCTTGAAATCAGTAAAAAATTACACATCTCTGTCATGTGGCTTAAATTTGACAGAGGGCAAAAGGGCAGTTTGAAGTTGAACTCAAATGTTGCTCAAACAGCTTTCTTTTTCAGTATGTAAGAAGAATGTAGTGAAGTACGCAGACACATAGACATCAAGCCCATACTCCTCTTGCATTGTTGAGGTGTCGGTTTCTTTCATTTCCTTTTTCTATGGTGATTTGCACATTTCTTTTCATTGTCAAGTAAGTATCTATTATGAAATCTATGATGATGTTCCTTTTTTTAGGTTACATGACCCTGGTCTGCAGGCCTGTAACCCAGACAGGAGGCCTAGCTGGGTAGGAGGAAGTATGATGAGTGGTAAGAGTCTGTTATTGAAGGTGATCCTGCTTGGAGATGGCGGAGTGGGCAAATCCTCCTTGATGAACCGCTATGTTACAGACCGTTTTGACTCACAGTCCTTTCACACCATTGGTGTGGAGTTCCTCAACCGGGACCTGGAGGTGGATGGGCGCCTGGTCACTCTTCAGATCTGGGACACAGCAGGCCAGGAGCGCTTCAAGTCACTACGTACACCTTTCTATCGAGGTGCTGACTGCTGCCTACTTACATTTGCTGTGAACGATTTGCAGAGCTTCCAAAACCTTGGCTGCTGGAAAAAGGAATTTATGTACTACTCGGATGTAAAAGACCCTGAACGTTTTCCATTTGTGGTACTAGGCAACAAGGTAGACATGGAGCAGAGGGAGGTGGGTGAAGATGAAGCACGGGCATGGTGCGAAGAGAATGGCTGCTGCCCTTATTTTGAGACTAGTGCGAAGGATGACACTAATGTCACAGCTGCATTTGAGGCAGCTGTCAGGGAGGTTCTGGCTGCAGAAGACCAGATTGACCATGCGCTTCTGAGTAGCACTATTGATCTCCATGGTAACCGCAAAACCTCTCGAGCGTCTTGCTGCTGATTGGTCAGGTGTGAATCTACCTGTTCTTAATCTCACTGGTGGAAACTAGCCTTGGGCAGTTATGAGAGCCAGTCTGATATTTTTTATGGTACATGTACAGCTGGTACAAGGTTCTGAGTATGGCATCCCCTATAGATAATATGGATTAGATACAGCTGGTCTGAGGAGGGTATCTAGAGTGTTGAAGTATTACATTAAAGGTACAGATGTACTGTAACAGGCACACTCAGTCTTTGTACTCTCTCCTTTCAGTCGTGTGCTCACAACCCTAACTTCAGCTTTGTCTGCCTATGCAGGGGTTATACAGTATTAAACAGTACTTTTAGAGCATTTGTTTTCATTATATTATTTAAATGTTAATGATTAAACTGACAAATTATACTGATCCTCTCTTGATGAGCACAGTTTTGACAAAGCAACATGCAGTTGGTCTTGTAACTTCAGCTTTATGACTGTAAACTGAATGGTTTTCGAGGGACTGTGAAAACAATATTATGTTCTCTTGTTATCAGATTTGTTAGTAGTTGTTGGAGAGCTAATGTACTCCTGGACAAGGACAACGTTCCCATTCCAGGCAGATACAGTGCTTGAGCACTTCCTACATCAGTATAATGACCATTTTTATTTGAGGTACTGGGAAGTGAAATGATTGCTGCACTAAAGGAAGAAATGGGAAGCGGATTGTAAGCTTTAATGTTGTAGCTCTGACTATAAGAATAGGGTACAAGCTATTTGCAGTGCTCTTAATCATTTGACTAGTTCATCTCTCACCACTGCATTAAAGTGTAGCCAGAGATATTGCCGGATGTATGGATCAGTCATTTTCAGTTATGTACATGTGCCTGCTTACTAGGTGAGGCTCAAATAGTACTGCTTTTTCAAATGCTGTTAAAAAAAAAAAAAAAAAAAACTGCTGTGTTTCTCTACAAATTTTGTGACTTTTTTTTTTTTTTTTCTCCTTTTTTTGGCAGGGAGCTTCAGTGTAAGACTAGGCAATGAGTACAGTGTGTTTATAGATGTGTACATGCAGTCATGATTTCTTAAGTTAATAATTTCAGAATTACAGCATGTAATCTTGTGTGTCTAGTCTGCTGCCTGCATGGCAGCCTTCAACATTCCAGTTCTATTGCTTTGCTTATTCTAAAGCTCCTGTGCTTTACTGATATATACCATACTGTATGGCTTGTTCTGTTAGTCTACTCATTCTGGATAATGTGAAAATGTCTGAGCACTAGGATAATGCTTTTTCCAACGTCTACTCCATTGTCTTTGCTGCCCATTCATACAGTATTGAACCATCCACCTGAGATTTCTGTGGTTTTTATGACATTTACTTGTGTTCAAGCTTAATAGTAATGTTTTTATATTAGTATGTGTGATTTTTATGTATTTACTTGCCATAGGCACATGTAACTTTCCTTTCTTTAGTTTTCCTGTTGTCATCCAGAGGGTATTGCATATGCCAGTATTGTTTGGGAAAGTATGGATAATATTTTACCTTCAAACTAAGTTTAACATGGTTTAAAAGTGTTATCTTCATTATTTCAAATGCTGCTTAAAAAGTTTTTAATACCATGTTAGTCAAATCTGTTGTGAATAGGATGAGAAGGACAAATGGTACAATGCATACCGCCACCAATGCCCCTTTTTCCTGTCTGGTACTAAATAAAACTACTGTACGAGAATATTTCTACTGACAGACCAACAAACAGACGTGGGTGAAAATATCTCTTTGGTGGAGGTGCATTGTTTCCATCTTTTGACTGCATCGACTCCAGGTTCATATATATATGTCAGTTTTGAGTGTGGTCCATAATCAGCCTATAACACTTTTTGCCTTTTTGGTCAAAAATCGCATCATACAATATTCCAGTATGTTTGCACACTAATGGTACATTACTAGGGCTTGTCGTTAGAAGTGAATGTAGCCCAATCACATACTGTCATATTTACTTGGTACTAAATGGTGCTTTGGCGTAAAGTAGGCCTGTAATAAAAAGCTCATATATGTGGTTATTGTATTACGAGGTGAATTTTGATTTTGCTAATTTCAGTCCAGAAGGGAAACTGAACTGTCTCGGGCATTTCAGTAAAATCAAGCAATTGGCCTACATTACACCAAAGTAAAAAAAAGAGGGTTGAAGCTTCTCATTTGTCAGTGTTAATGTTTTCTGTATTCAACAGAGTACTTTATCTCCTTACTGTACCATTTCAGTTTTAATCCTGATGTAGCCTACCACAGTGTTTACCTGAAATCCAGTATACCTTGTTTTGTAAACTTGTAGCATTAAATACATTATGTTGAACTCATGTCTTACATCACTGCAACCCAGTCTCAGAATTTTTTTGTCAGTGTTGCTAATATTAATGAATGTAAAAATTAATTCTTTGGGCTGTCCATAGAAATGGCTTGTGTAAATTGCAAAGGGCATTCATTTTATAATAATGCACAAAATGACACTGAACGTCTGTTTCACTCTGCATTGTCCACCCATGAGAATAATTTAAGCTGCGTGAAAGTTTGACTGATCACCTTGATTATCTCTTGATCTCATGTACAACTTTTCTTTTTGCACTATGGAGGATAAGACTGGTTGAGCCAACATGCTGGCAAAGCAGTAAAATCTCCCCAGTGCTTGGCTTCAAATAAAACATGCAACGTACCAAATGGAGATGCTTTGTCTGGTCTTTGTGCTGATGCCTTGAAAACCCATGAAAGTGTATGTCTTTTAAGGATGACTTAAAAGTTTGGAAATTTCTTTTAAACTATTTTTAAAGTATTCTCTAAAATGGGTCAGATTTATCAGTACGCTTCCACTCAACACCTACAGCATTTACACTCATTCCCCACTGGCAAAAAAAAAAAAAAAAAAAAATGTTTGCAAAATGTAGATTACATAGACACATGTCCCTCTCTTAGTAAGATTATTAGAACAGGTATTGTCTTTTAAACCAAAAATGAGTTCAACTGAAAGAAATAACATAAAACATTGTGCCACTGAATGGGTCAGTGTCTGTAGGAACCTGAGAGGCCATACTGTTAGTGTCCCCTCCATTAAAAGGAAGAGGAAAAAAAAGGGGGTCACATGCTGCATTTTTATTTTCCCTTCATTTAAAAAAAAAAAAAAAAGTCTTGTCATTGCTCATGTTCTCAAGCCTTAGCCTAATGTCAAAACTGCAAAATTACATTTACATACCAGCTACAACTGTGCTAAATTACAGCTTTAGGTATGACACAAAACACCTAATGTTTTAATGAAGGGGACCCGTTTTCAAAGTGGCAACAAAATCTCTAGAAAATTAACGCTACAGTGTAACCACTGAGGGTTTGGCTGTGATGGTATTTATGAAGAGCTCCCAAAACACAGCTGGAGGTGCCGTTAGGAGGTGTCAGATGTGTACGCAGGATACGGAGAGCAGAGTATCCCTCCTCTGTCCCTCTGCAGCCTCCCATACAGTTCATAACCCCTCCTCTCCTCTTTCACCCTGCGCCTGAGCCTCCTCAGGTACACCTGGTTCACGGCCAACTGCAGGGAACAGTGCACCTGTCGAGAAAACAGGACAGAAGACAAAACACCTTACAAAACACTTAGCCCCTAGACGTGGCCACGAGCCAAGGGCAGTGTACTGGTTAAACACCAGGCCACCATGGATGCACAGGCTATACAAGATCACAAATAATGTTTCCAAAGGCACTCGGTACAAATACTCCAAAGAATAATCCTTTTATTATCAAATATTACCAACACATAATAATCATCAAACAGCCAGCTGCCACTTAACAAATCCTCCCAGCTGGGTAAAGCCTCCACCAAAGAGAATAATCTACTTATGCTGCAAAACATTGTTAGTAATAGCTAAGTGTAGTAAAGGTACTAGTAAGTTTAGCTACAATAAGTAAAACAATGTGTTATACAATAACTACACCAAAATCCCTAAAGAGACAAAACAAAGTTGTCTTATCTCTATAGAAGTACCTCAGTCATGCATTAACAGCAGGGGGAGACGCACCTCAACAATGTGTTTCATGTCTATAAAAATGAGGTAATTAAAAGAAAAAAAATAGCACCTAGTGCTTTTGGTATCTCAAAATTATGAGAAACAATTTCAGACCTTTCTAGATCAGGATAAACCAGCTAAACAAGTATGTCCCTTTGTCAGAAACTATTCAAAGTAATCAAATGCCTTCAGTTGTCTCACTCACGTCCATTATGCAGGGGCATGTCGGGGTCATGTGTGGGGGGGCTGATGTCCTAGAGGAGCTGCCTTCTGGCTTTAGAGAGGTCTTACCACGTCTTTGTCCAGAGGGCCCTCTCCCTTGACATGCAATATAACCCGTGGCAGAGACTCGTATCGCAGGTGGCCCCCAGAACCGGCTCCATTATTGGCCTGCTTTTAAAGCAGGGGTGACTCCATTGTTGAGGCTTTTCTCCAGCCCGTGAGAAAAGTCCTGAGGTCAGCGTGAGACTGCAAATGCACGTTTGTCTGCCACCATGGCAACCAGATGTGAAGGATGGTAGCTATGGTAACCTCTAATCCCTACTCTTCCTAACAGCTGCAAATGTAGTGATTTGGTTGTTATTTCTAACAAATATTAGTGTGTAATTAAGATGTGTTATTTTCAGTTTGAGTACAATTAGATGCAGATGCATTTTAGACCCTAACCTGAGCAAGCAACAAACACAATAACTTGACATGGCATTAAAAATACTGAAAAGGACTTAATATCAAAATACACACCCATGAAAAAAGCATAAGGAAAAAAAGAGAGAGAGAAAAAAAAAAGACATTCTTTTCCACAAGAAAAGTACAAATTCAAAGACAAGATTTTAGAGAGTTCTTGTCTGTGGTCCAAACATCCAACACCACAGGTTCTGTGCAGATGTTGCAGAAGAAAGGAGAGGTTCATCTTCCGTTTAGATCCCATAGATGGTGGCGCTTTAGTGACACAGTGGACAGACAGGAAGCTAACACCGTGCACCTATGCCCTTTCTCCCCAGATACCGCAGAACTGCAAAGTTATAGGTGGTTGACACAGTATAGGTCAGCTATGGAGGAAGAGAACAGACAGAAATGTCAAAATGGAAATGTAGAAAATCCATGAACAGAAAGACTGACTGCTAATGACTGTAATTTTTATAATGGATAACAGTTGTATAAGGGCTTTTGTAATGGAGCATGCAAGTATAATGGGTGCATCATTGCCTGGCTGGAAAACCACCAGACATTACTGCACTATTATGATGTTTGTGTCAGCTGAGAAAAAGGAACAGAGAGCAATAGCACAAAAGTCATCAGTCATGCAGGCCTGAAATGCCTGGCTGCCTACATGTTGAGCGTCACTAGGTCACATGAGCTGTAACACTATTGCTTTATCCTTCTCTGGAAAGAAGACAAACTGGCGTCAACTGAAACACAATCACTCACCAACGCCAAAAGAGTGATGCCTGCACCAGCAAAAGCAGCAATGTAGAGGTTATAGGTCATTCGGTACTGCAAGAGAGAGATCTGCATTAGTGGTGAGAATATTTCAGCTTTATTTTATGTCAGGCAAGTTAGTTATGCCACCTTCCTGAAAGAGTTGGCAGAGAAAACACATTTTTTGCTCAAGTAGAAATATAGATACTTGTATAAGACTTTGGAAAAGGTAGAAATATTGATTGAACTACTTTCATTCAAGTAAAAGTGAAAAGGTCTGAAATGTAGTCAAAAAAACAAAACGTAAAAAGTATTAGTTTTAAGGATATGTCTTCTGGTTGTTTCTGTGCTTAGCAAACTGAACCTCAAGTGATATTAACATACTCCAAAGACTATTAAACCATTCAACTAAAGTAAAAAAACAAAAACACTATATATGAACATTAAAGCTGCAGTGCCTTATAGCATCATTGAGCAAAACCTCCATAATTACCTTTTGAGAGTATTGCAATTCAAGTGGTCTGCATCTTCTGTGTCTGTTTTCAGTCTGCAGAAAATCTACCCAAGGTTTGTCTAATCACAGGCGTTTTCAGACAAGTAGGAAGCTCAAATACGTGACTGACAATTATAATTACAGATCCCTGATCAGATGTGACCTGATCATGACTCTACAACTCTGCTACGTGTCTCGACACAAAAGGCTGGAAAAGAGGCTTCACTTTGCCAGTATGAAAACATCAGATTCATCTAGATTTATAATAAGTCTTGCCTTTTGGACTGAGACGTGCGTCTCTTCAATTTCTGCTTTATTCTGTCCGATTTTGGCTCTTGCAACTTCTAACTTCAACCCATAGATACAAATCTCTTTCATCCCCACAGCCGTCACACTACTATCGTTGTATTCTATGTTTTCATTTGAACTTCATCTTACTCCTTTACATATTCATTATTATAATGTATAATTGTGTGCATGTGATGTCTTATTGATGCTGTTGCACAACCAGTTGTCCCTCTGGAGATCTAAACCTGAAAACCTGTTTGCAGATTGCAAATCTTGGCAAAATAACTTTGCTGTTTCCTTTTCAGAACATTTTTTTCCATGTTTGTTTTGTGTGATATGCACTGATGGATCATCTTTTCTATGCATTATTGTCCCATTCATTTAGATTAAGATTGGTACAAATAATCAACAATGACCCAT